>CANYLF010380954.1:0-12309 GCA_948193215.1 Bocquillonia castaneifolia
AAAGGGTCAGAAGAGTGAATGGGATGATCAATGTCAAAAAGCATTTGACACAATCAAGCAGTACTTAATGAATCCACCTGTTCTTCAACCTCCCAGGGTAGGGAGACCATTAATACTATACTTGGCCTTGGAAGACGATGTTATAGGAGCAATGGTTGCTCAAGAAAATGAAGATGGAATAGAGCATGCTATCTATTACCTTAGTAGGAAGCTATTATCCTATGAAGCGAAATATGACATTGTTCAGAAGACTTGCTTGGTAGTAATATGGACAACACAGAAGCTAAGGCACTATTATCAATCCTACCAGGTTCAAGCTGTGGCAAAGGTCGATCTGCTATGATACCTGTATGAAGCGCCGGTGCTAATAGGGAAGCTTGCTAAGTGGTTGGTGTTACTGACTAAGTTTGACATACAATACTTAACCAAGAAAACTATCAAGGGGTGAGAAGTAGCAGAGTTTCTGGCTCTGAATCCATTACAAGGGCAAGAAACATGGGAGTATAAGTTCCCATATGAGTCACTTAATCTGATTGAGGCAGATGGATGGAAGTTGTACTTCGACGGAGCAGTGAACTACAAAGGAGCTGGAGTGGGGGCAATCCTGATCACACCTGAAGGAGAAATTATTCCCTGGGCTAAGAAATTAGATTTCAAAGTCACTAATAACATGGCTAAATATGAAGCATGTGTCTTTGGGATAGAAGCAGCCATTGCAGTAGGTGTAAGGAACCTCACAGTGTATGGAGATTCAATGTTGATCATTAACCAAGCCTCAAAAAACTGGGAAGTGAAAAATGAGAAGCTGAAGCCTTATGCAGAGTACATTCAGATGCTCACCCTAAGTATTTCTAATTATACCTTTGCACAACTACCAAGGAAGGAGAATCAAATGGCGAACACTTTAGCAACTTTGTCATCCATGTGGGACAATCCTAGAGATGTAGCCATGAAACCTCTAGTGATGTGCAAGGCCAGAATTCACTGCTATCAAGGAGAACGGGTAATGATTATGAATGAACCAAAGGAGAAGCCATGGTTCTGTGAGATCCTGAAATTCTTAGAGAATAGGGAAAATCCAGAAGGAGCTAATGGGAAATAGAAACATGCCATAAGAGTCAGTTCAAGAAGTTACACTTACCATGAGGGAATACTCTATAGGAGGGCTTTGAATGGAAAACTACTTCGATGTCTGGACCAATATGAAGTAGAAGAAGTCATGACAGAGATTCATGCGGGAGTATGTGGACCTCACATGAGCAGTCATACTTTAGTAAAGAAGATAATCTGGCAGGGATTCTACTGGGATAAAACGGATAGAGATTGTATCAATGGTAAGAAAGTGCCATGAGTGTCAGTTGGACAGGAATAAGATACATTTTCCACCCACTGAGCTTCATAATTTAACATCTCCTTGGCCATTCTCTGCTTAGGGGATAGACAACATTGGAGAGATAAGGCCGACAGCTTCCAATGGCCATAAGTATTTTGTGGTGGCCATCGAATATTTTTTGTGGTATGTGGAAACCATCCCATTGCCAATAGTCACAGCAAAGGGTATGGCTTAGTTTATCAATAAGAAGCTCATCAATCGGTTTGGGAAACCACATCACATTGTTTCAGACAATGGTGTGCAATTCCAAGTAGAAATTGCAGATCTGCTAGAAAGGGAAAGGATTGAGCATCACAAGTCCTCGCCCTACAGGCCACAAGCTAACAAAGTAGTTGAAGCATCTAACAAGACTATTAAGAGGATCCTGGCCAAAATGGTGAAGTCCTACAAGGATTGGGCAGATAAACTACCTTTTGCAATCATGGGTTACAATACAACCATACGAAGTGCAACAGGGGAAACACCGTATTCATTAGTGTTTGGAAAAGAAATAATTGAGTCTCAAGTTCAACATTGAGAGTGGTGCTAGAAGCTCAAATTCCTGAGGCACAATGGGTTGAAGTAGGGTACAAGCAACTGTTGTCTTTAAGGGAAAGGAGAAAGAAAGCTCTCCATCATACGTAAGTGTATCAGCAGAGAATAGCAAGGGCTTTCAATAAGGGAGTTAGAGTTAGGCCAATCAAAGAGGGAGATTAGGTGTTGAAGCAGGCCAGACCAATTACATTTGATCCTCAAGGGAAGTTCAACCCGAATTGGGAAGGTTCGTATTTGGTCAAGAAGATCATGACTAAGGGGGCTGTGAAGATTTTAGACCTAGAAGGAAACGAGTTCGAGCAACCCATAAACATGGATCGTCCTATGAAATACTACCTTTAGAAAAATGTGTGAAAATAATAAATCCCGATGAGTTGAAAACCTGTTTGGGTGGCTAATGCAAAATAAGGGAGCCCGCTAGAGTGAAAACCTTGCAAAAAGGCATTCTAGGCAAAAATTAGGGCAAAAAGGCCTGCTAGGGTGAAAACCTCACAAAGAGGCAGTCTAGGGAAAAATTAAGGCAATGAGAGAAGAAAGTAAGGAAGCAGTGATATCAAGTGTAAAGGCTAAAGTACGCTTATTATGCTAATATTAATAAAATGAACCTTTTACAAAAGAAAAGTGTCAAACTTTCTTATAGTACTTGATTATGTGTTTGCATAACTAAAAAGCTAAAACATTTCATGAATAAATGAAATGGTTATGAGACCTAATTCTTCTTGGGTTTCTTTAGCCACTTGATGATATCAAAACTTGCATTCATTTCCTTCCTTGCATCCTCTCTTGCTCTTTTTACATTATTTCTATTACTTGTAACATACAATTCAGCACCTCTTCCTTCATCATCAAACAGCTCAGCCTGTAAATAAAGCCATGCCATGAGATCCATATTTGTAAAAATATGAACAGGTCAACAGTAGAACTTACCAGATCAACCCAAGCCTTGTATTCATCATCAGTAACGGGTCCTTGTGAAAAGCTCAGATTCCTCGCAAAAGATCTACTAGCCTAGCGAGAACGGATTTCCCTTAAGAAGAATGGAGTAATAGCATAAGGAGTAAAGGATGGAACATGATGTAATATTCTTTAAACCTTGCCATATTGCCTACAAACTCTGGATGGGGTGTAAAAGGTGACAGTACCAAAACTAGCAATCTGCACACAGTTGTCTATCACAGAGGTAGTGATGAAGCTCAATTTCCGCCATGGACAATGCCAGCTAATAAACTCCTCATTTCTAGACAGGAGAAAGTTGGTCCAACCACCAAAAATCTCTAATGCAGCACGTTCAGCCTTGGATAACACATGTCCTCTAGATTGAAACTGTCGAGGCCTGTAAGTTGTAGGGTTTGCTGGGGGCATCAATAGGCGTAGCTTTTCCTTCAACCTGATTTGGTTAAAGAGGTATCGGAATGAATCAATGAAGATCAATAGAAGGGAACATAGAAGGAAGATAAGGGATGCATACCTGAAGGAGTAATGGGATACCTCGAAGGCACTGAGTACGCTTGATGGAGTCTAAACAAACAAAGGTTTCAGCCAAGATGATAGGGAAAGGGTTATGGCCACTTTCAATTTGTTCTAAAACATGAGCAATCTGGAAATTACCTCTGCCTTCAGTAGAAACTAGTAAGAATTGGGCATAAAGGCAGAAGCTGGTGATCCTTTACCAAGACCTGCTATTCTTTGGCTTAGAACTCCCCAATTCCAATAAGGGTCGAGTCAAGAGAGATTGATCTTCAATACATGGAAGTGTCTGACCCAGGGTTAGTCTGAAGAAACATGCTAGTGATTCTAGAGTTTGATTATAAGCAGAAGGCAATGCTAGAGGAGCATTGGAATGATGTAACTTGTTAAGAATACCTTCAAATTCTTCAAACAAGGGGCATAGTTCAACTCCGTTGAAGCAAAAGACATGATGTTTGATACCCCAGTATTCCGCAGCTGCATGAAGAAGTTTGATGTCGAATGGGAAATTTAGGAAAGCTTTAAATTTTGCTTGGTGGTATTGGTCCAAGGAATTCCAGGTTTCAGTTTCCATGCTTCCTAGATATTTTCTAAGAGTGTTAGCAGATTTCTGGAACATCTTGGAACTTCTGAAAAGGGTGCTTGATGTTTTCTAATGACTCAAACCTGCCCTAGAGGGTTCTATTTACAAACTACAAAGTCTGCTGGTTCAAAAAGGAGTCAAAACAGAGTGAAAAATCATGGAGAAAAGCCCAAGAGATGAAGGACTGGCGTTATGGACCAACGCCAATTAGAGAGTGGTGTTACCACCAAACGCCAGTCCCTCTGTGGCATTGGTGTCAAACGCCACTCCCTTGAGTGGTGTTGGCCCCTGGCTTGATTCATTTCGACGGTTCGATGATTGACGCAGATTTTCGGGGTTCTGGGAGGATTCCATGCACAACATTTCATACATACATACATGATTAGAAATCATAAAAGACATACATTCATACACAAATCCACAAAAACATGTGCATAACAGATGCATTAGCTAGAAAGTTTGCAGGCATTCACTAATAGCAGTATAGGAAACATACATACATGCATATAAAATGTTTAACAATCATGCATACATCTGCATATTTGTATTAAGTGCATGAAATATAGGTACATATCAATGTTCGAGAAGTAAAACAAGTTCAAATACTAAAGCAAGGACATCTACTTGTCCTCCTCCTCTTCCTCTTCCTTAGACTCCTCAGAGTCCTCCTCACCACCATCAGTTGGCTGACTCTCAGTCTCACCACTAGCGTGCTGCTCACTTGTCTGAACTCAACCAGTTCCCTCAGCTAGAATATCCAATGCTGCAAGCTGAGCCTTTAACTCAGCAACTATCCTGCAAGAAAAGCTGTGAGCCTGCCTCCATCTATCGCAAGTCTCTACCACATGGGCCTTGCTCGCCTAAATGTATGATGATAGTCGTGAGACCTCATCGATAGTAACCTAGGTGAATAAAAGAGTTACAATCTAGATACAGGAGTAAAATGAAGAAAGAATGTCGAGGTGACTTACATGAGTACATCCATCTGTATAAGAAATGGAAGGATCAGCTGCAGAACGAAAAGTACACTCAACTAATATGGCAATAGTCCTGTGATGAACTGAAAGCCCAGGGTACTCAGTGATATGGCCTGGAACTACATCCCCTTGACTACTAGATGTATAGTGGGATGGACGAGGTCTCGCTGCCTCTGAACTAGGCATTGCTCCTCTAGTGGAAGCACAGGTCCTCCTGCTTGGCCCGGGGGCAATAACTGGCCCTGGACTGGGGGCATAATCATCATCATCGTTAGAGCCTCCAGAATCCTCGTCCTCATCAGAACTAGAGAAGGTCACAACACCCATAGATATCTGAAAAGGGAAAGTGATTGTGAGTCATATAATCAAGGCATACGGTCATCAGAAAAATGAAGAAAATATTGCACCTTACCTTCGCAAGCATCCTAGCTGACAAAGGTACAGCCAGGAGGCACCTCGCACACAAGAAAGAAGTGTAATCCTTAGAGTGAAAAAGAAAGGATGTACACTCGAAGCCATCAAGAGCTGCAGTTAGACTATGGTTCATCAGCTCATGTCCCCAGAACATGTCAATAGGAGGATCACGCCGCCTTCTGCGAAAGCCGGTCATATACTAGCATCGAGTCCTCTCTCCCAGGAACCACATCCTAAGTCCTGGACCCTCTAGAAGAATCCTCAAATCATCCTTAGGTAAGGATGTAATGACATAGGGAGGCAATCCTTCCATCGGGCCCATCCATCCCTTGTCAAGCTGAAAAAGAAAGAATTAAGGTAAGTATTTTCAAACTCATGTTAATTGCTTTGAACTAACAAGTTTGTTTTCGTTTGTTTTACCCTAGAAGCAGTCAGTGAGTTAAAATACACGCGATGACCATTGACGTCAGCAGCATGAATGTATAGTCACTGTAAACCCCAATGTCTGTAGATATGGAATGTATATCTATGGTCCAGTGGCAAGAACTGACAAATCAAGCCCAACTCAATAGCCCAGACCTACAAAAGAAGAGTCAGGAGAGTATAAAGCAAGTAAAGCGATCAAAGAAAGCAAAGGGAAAAGTAACTCACATGAGTGCATGCCAGAAGCCGCAAAACTTTGCACCACCACGGTAAACCCTATCCATGCAAAGGTATAGATAGGCCAAAGCAGGGGAGCCCTAGTCATATCCGCTCATCTAATCAAAATCTCTCAAAATAGGGATGAAGTGCAACCTGATGGTAGAGTTCGTATCACAGAAGATAGTGCTACCCAGCAGGTATAGAATGAAGACACGGGCCATCTAATCAAAACTTCAATCAAACTCTGGCCTGTAGCTCGAGAGGTGTCTAGCTAATGCATCAACATAGAGCTTCTTGGAGCTCTTCCACCCAGGAACAATGCCTAACATCCGAAAGATATACTTGTTCTCAACATCACAATGGACAGAGTATATCCCTCCATCCTAGAAAATCTGCTTACCAGCACAAGCTAATCTAGTGAGACAGAGTATACTCCCTACATGGCAGCTGAAATATGTGGGTAGTGTCAAACCACCCCTCCATCAATGCCTGCATGGAACGGTGATCACATCAGGAGCTCACGTGCTCATCCATATACTTGGGAAACATAAAAAGAAAAGGGCCAAATCCAGCCTGAAGTACTAAGGCCTGCACGCCCAGAGGTAATCCTCTCCAAGCTACTCTGACTTTGGAGAAATTTCCATTGTAGGTAAAAGTAGACTCATCCCCCTATAAGATAAATAACAAGTATATTTCCTAACTCAGTCACCTAATTTCTTGAATGTATTCTTTATTTCTAATCTGGGAAGCCAACAGAACATTCATCTGTACATAATTATATTTAACATTCATTTATGCATAATTGCATTTAATTATTAATTCATTCATTGCTAAATTGTTTCATTTATTACTCATACATTATTTTAACATTGTTTTAACATCATTTGTACATTAATTATTCATTTAGTATCATTTTTGTCATATTTTATCATAATTTGCCCATAAAATGTGTAAATCATGTCTAAATTATTCATAACTTGCATATATCAGTCTATCTTTACACGTTAAATCATCAAAACATGTATTGGAGGACTGTTCAAAGTCCAAAATCACCACAGGGACTGAGACTAGGCTCCACGCTAGTCCTAATAGTGGCGTTACCACCAACGCCAGTTATACGACTCGCGTTGGGGGCAACGCCACTCGTGGCAGTGGAGTTGGATCAAGACCAGTCCCGTTGGCCAACAATTCAGTTTAATTTGCAGATTTTTGATAAATTTCACAATGCCCAGTCAAAATTCAATGAAATTGAAGTGTTTAGACATTTACCCAGTCTCCAATCGAGCCACAGGGATTGCATCTAGCATTTGACAATGGAGAAATCCTTCCTCCTCTTTGAATTCCACCACAGTCAGGTTTTAATACCTCCTCTCTAACCTGGAAGAGGCTAATCGGGTTCTAGACGGGTTCCAAGTCCAGATTATCAGCCATTTTGCTTTTTATTTGAGTTGATTTGGTTGAGAAATGAAGAGATGAGAGAGAAATGAAGTTTGGGTAAAATTTTGAATTTCTTTGCAAAAATGATGAACAGCCCGCCACTTTATAATGCCAATTTGGTAAATTGCCATTTTGGTCCCTGAAGAAAATTTGAAATAAGGACAGAAGTTTGGTTGCAAATAGGTCCTAAAACAAAATTAAGGCTAAAAGAGGCCAATTTGAGTCCAATTGGGGGTAAATTTCAGAGGATTAAGAAAAATAACAGTCAATTATAGTCAGAATGATGGAGAATGATAGAGGATTACAGAAGAAATGCCAGACATTGTAGAAAATTTCTTTTTCAGAGATCTCTTTTCTTATTTCAAATTTATAAGATGTTTGGAGTAAGTATGAGCATATAAATGGTAAATTTATGTCTAGAAGATAATTTTCCCCAGTGAGAATGATACCAGAAATATTTTGAGAGAGTTTCCTTTTCCCCAGCGGAGTTATTTCAAGCACAGTTCTTTCAAATAAGCTTGTATTCCCCAGTGGAGTTATTCTGACTCACGGTCAAAGTAAGAAATTCTTTTCCCAAAGTAGAAACATCCCCAGTGGTAGTCAGAATCTAAGTCTCAGTAAATATATATTCCCCAATTCCCAAGCCAGGATAGGATTCCTGCATCTGGATAGTATTCCAACCCTTCTCAAGCCAAGATAGGATTCCTGCATATGGATAGTATTCCAACCCTTGCGCTGAGATAGTATTCTTGTACTTGGATAGTATTCCAATTCTTCACATGGATAGTATTCCTAAATTGCATATTTCCCCATGGAGTTGGTCAACACAGCTGAGGTCTGAGATCGAATTCCTAAAACCCTAAGAGCCTAGTCAGGTAAATCCCCGTGGAATTAAACCAAGGCAGCCGAAGTCCTAGGTTAAGCTTCGTACACTAAAGTCGAGGTACATAATTCTTTTCAAAATTGTGTGTTTTGGCTTTGTCATCATTTTCCATATTATTGGATAATACTACAAACCTCTGACAAAGCAGGGGCAAACTGTTAACACTTAATTTTTGACATAGGAATACAGAAGTGGTTCGGACGCCCAGTGATGATCATTCATGTTCTAAATAGAATGAATTGAGTTGACATTTTCTTTTTAGAGATTATATTTGCTTCACTTTAAGTGTTTTCTAAGTTTGCATAGCACGTTTTTCTCCAAAATCCGGTTTTGAGCATAAACGATGCATTTTTTAGACGGCCTTCATCATAACTTTTTTTAAAAGTGTCCAAATGACTTGAAATTTTACTAGTTGATAGTTGAGGCCATTCCGCACTTTTTCTTAGTTTTAAGTTTTCGCAAGGTCAGACGTTTAGAGGCCCAAAAGGGGCCAACACCACTTTGAAGGGTGGAATTAGGCCCAACGCCACTCTTCCAAGTTGAGTTGGGCCCAATGCCACTCATGTGACTAGGATTGGACTTAACGACACAAGGAGCCCAATGCCAATCAGTCATCCTCAGCTGTAAAAAGGTCATTTTCGGACTGTTTCGGCCCGAAATGGCCCGTTTAAGTCGTACACGCGTCCTAAAGCTCTAGAGGGCTATTTTTGTTCAAAATATCCTTTGCTTTAAGCTTAAGTCATGGTTTTTCAATAGGAAACTATTTGTGGTAACCCTAGATTAAGTTTCAAGCCAAATCAGGTATAAATACCGGTCTAAAACTAGGTTTTAGGGGGGAGGCAAGCAAATCACACGAATTTAGGGTTTAGTTTCTAATACTAACACTCTAAATTCACAAATTGCCAAAGCTTTGCACACTTTTACATCGGGTTTACACAAAAACTCAAACAATCTTGCATTTTTTCCATATAAGAGGTGGTTTTGAAGCTCCTAGTTCATTCAAGCAATGTTCTGGCAATCTTTAATCATTGAAAAGCAATATTCAAGTCACTCAAACAAGATCTGAGGATTATCAAGTGCTTCTAGGTGATTTCTTAAGAGGTAAGTCATTATAATCCTTTATTTTCTTTATGTTTTCATTGTTTTCATGTTTTGCATGTCATGATTCATTATTTTTTATGATGTTTTGTTGCTGTAAATTTCTGTTTGTGTGTTAAAATCATTGTTTTTCCATGTTGCTTTAATTTAAATGCCATGAAAGTGCATCATAAATCTTAAAAGTTGCATCTTTTTGCATGTTCTTGTGTTTTGGTTTCAGATCAGCATTATTTGATGTTATTTGAATGTTTTTCATGCATAAAAATCATTTCTTATCATGTTCTATTACATAAAAATTGCTTCTTTCACATAATAATTGATTATTTTGCATAAAAATCTCTTTTTTTGAGTTTTAACTCATAAAGGCTGCTTTTTTTTGTGTTTTGATATAGAAAGTTGTAATTTTTGCATATTTTAATGTTAAAGTTTGTTTCCCTATGCAAAATTGAATTATTTTGAAGTTTTATGAATAAAGTTTATGCCTTTTGCATGTTTTACATGTAAAGATGTGACCTTTTGATGTTTTGAATGCAAAGTTTGCACCTTTTTGTATTTCAATGCATGCCATGTTTAGATCTAGGTTGTTTTGCCATGTCTCATGCATTATAACATGTTTTGGTGATTGTTCTATGAATTTTCACTTCTGTACGTATGTTTTGTGGGCTTGGTAAACCCGAAAACCTCATTTTTTATCAAATCGTGCTTTCTATTTTCTGTCTGGTAACCAACGCCACAAGCAGGAGTGGCGTTGGGCCTCAATGCCTGTGGGTGAGTGGCGTTGGGCCCAAATGCCAGTCCCTTGAGTGAGGTTGGTCCCTTTTGTTATTTCTTTGGTGCTGTTTTGCAGAGATTGCTTGCATGCAGTAGATTTCACGTGGAATGCAGCGATGAGGTAAGCTTCCGAACCTTCTTTGGTAATTGTTTAGATGATTTTATGCATGAAATTGGTAAATAATGTCTATTTGGTAATCATTTAAGGTCTAAAATAGTAGAAACCCTAGGTTGTGTTGCTGTTTTGATGTGTTATGTGTTTATTATCACTTATGCATGTAAATTGGCCCTAATTAAATGGTTGATAATCCTTAAAATTAACTCTTGTTTATTAATAGAAACTCATTATTGTATGTATATTTGTAAAAGGTAGGCTATAAATGTTATGTGTTTTCATTGCTTTGTTAGAAGGGATGAAGGTTGGTATAATACTAGGAGTATTGGGTAAAGAATCACGTCCGTGAATTGATAAGTCCGATCCCTGAATCACTGGGGTCAATGCATCCTTCATATTCTTGAGAGGAATTGGGATGTACACCTTGTAAGACATTCCCGATGCCGGTTCGGGTGGCGACTACCACTTCAGCCTAGCAGTTGAACACACAGTGCCGCAATTGCTAGTCATGGCTCAGGCTCTGAGGCAAAACCTCCTTTTCTGCACCATCCTTCATGAGGAATATTTAAAATCTTCCTAAGAGTAGGATTATCAAGAGTGATTTCTTTACCTTGAACAAAAGATTTAAGAGTTCGAAAATTTTGGGAGAAGATGAGATTGGCATAAAACTGCTTTACCAACCAAGGAAATATCGGTTTTTCATTGGTGAAAAGTTTGAGCCAACTTTGAGCATCAAAAACTTTTGAAATCCCAAATTTTATGAAGAATGAAATATCAAAAATGATTTTAGGAATGAGAACATTTTGAATAGCTATTTTATCATTCCTAGAATGAGGAAAGTTTTTAACTTGAAAAGGAAAACAAGAGAAAAGAAAAGTTGAATCCATGATTTTTTTAAAGGATAGAAGAAAAAATTGATGCTTAAAGAAAATGCACTTGAATGCATCTATCAAGCAATAAGAGTGTAGTATTTATAAGAGTTCTCTTAGTGCTTGTTCAAATAAAAAAATCTTACCGAATCAATATATTTCAAAAGTTTTCTGATAAGCCTTAACAATAATTTTGAAGATGTATAGTAAAGTCAAATTATATGTGCTCACGCAAATAAACAGTAAAAAAAACTTACCGAATTAATATAATTCAAAAGTTTTCTGACACACCTTGATAATAATTCTGGAGATGTATTTAATCACATGTGTCATAAAGTTAATTTGGTTTAGAGAATCCTTTTATCAATCATACCAAGCTCTCACTTAATAAAGTTCATCCTTTCCTTGTTTAGAGGTTTTGTGAAAATATCTGCAAGCTGATTATTAGTATCAACAAATTCTAATGTAATATTTCCATTTGATGCATGATCTCTTATAAAATGATGTTTAGTATCTATATGTTTACTTCTAGAATGCTGAATAGGATTTTTGGATAAACTAATAGCGCTAGTATTATCAAATTTAATAGGACTATTATTGAATTTCAATCCAAAATTGAAAAGTTGTTCCTTCAACCATAGGATTTGTGCACAACATAATCCAGCTGAAACATATTTAGCCTCAACGATAGAAGGGCAATAGAATTTTGCATCTTATTACACGAAGAGACTAAAGAATGCCCAAGCAATTGACAAGTACCAGAGGTACTTTTTCTATCTAAAATACTTCCTACAAAATCTGTGTTAAAAACTCCAATAAGGTTAAAACTTGAATTTTTGGGATACCATAATCCGAGATATAATGAACCATGCAAATATCTCATAATATGTTTAACGGCTTTTAAATGAGATTCTTTTGGAGCAGATTGAAATCTTGCACATAAACATACTGAAAACATAATATCCGATCTACTAGTTGTAAGGTAAAGTAAACTACCAATCATACCTCTATATAACTTTTCATCAATTGGCTTACCATTTTCATATTTATCAAGCTTGATATTTTTCCTTATGGGTATTTTGCTGTATTTGCATCCATCCATTCCAAACCTTTTTAATAGATCTTC
>CANYLF010381116.1:0-12547 GCA_948193215.1 Bocquillonia castaneifolia
TTAATTAAGTTCATAATAGTTTAATAAATGTGAAATTATTTATTGGACACCATTTTCAATGTAATTACATTTATATTAATTAATTGCTCAATGTATTATTTATATTATTTATATATAATATTTTTAATTAAAATGTGCATATAAATTAATTTGAACCAATCATAACACAAATAAATAAAAATAAAATACTTAAAATATAAAAAAATTTACAAAATAAGAAAAATACATTGATGGCTTAAGAAGTCTTTGCGCGCGTGTGTGTGTGTGTGTGTGTACAGATTTTATTAAATATTCAAATACTTATATTATTTTTATTCTTTTATAGAAGTTATTTTTTTGTTTCTGATGATCCAATCAGAGAAAAATAAATTTCAGTTCGATTCTTAAATATATTCTTACTCTTCCATCCAAAAATAATTTTTATGAAATTGAATTTTTTTCTCGAATATATTTATAGTATTCATAAGTTGAATGTTCCACAAAACGGTGAGAGTTAAAATATACTATTTTATTTTTTAAAAAGTATATGTCTAGTTGGTTGTTTAAATTAGAACACATAATTTGAAATAAAAAAAGTGCATTTTAGCTCTTTTTGGTAACCTACTTTTGATGTTTTGAGTTAGTTTATTTTTAAAAAGTTAAAAAAATTATTCTGACAAGATACAATAACATTTTTTTGACTGAAAAAAATGATTGCGGAGTGTTTGAAAAAAATATCGATATTATGTAATTATTGAAAATTTATGATATAATAGTTAAAGGATAATGCTATATATCTCTAGTAATTGTGTCTCTATTACTATATACATCTATGATATTTATTATTCATATCATGATAATTGACATATATAAAAATGGTAATTATATATTTTATATGCTAACTACTCATTCTTCTGCGATTCGCGCAGAAATTATTAAAATTATTCAAATCCTGATTCTGATAATATAATTATAAAAACATATACTATTTTGAAGAAATTTATATGATATTGATGTTTTATTTTTTAAAAAATAATACATGTAATTAAATGAGAAATTAATTTATGTTCAAGTTTAATCAATAAAATATAATAACTATAGGATTGAAAAATCAATTAAATATATTTTGAATTTATCTCTTAGTTTAATAAAAATTTTATTTTTAAATCATAAAAACTCATAAAATTTATTAATAAGTATACAATAAATTTAATGTTTATTTGAGCCGGCTTTCCCTTAATAATAAAGAAAATATAAAATTTATATTTTAATATAAACTTAAAATGATGAAAAATATATTTTTAATATAAATTACATATAAATGATAAAAAATTAATTTTATATCCATACATTAATCTTTATGAAATTATAAAATAAATTTTTGTGATATATCATTTCACAAAGTATAAATTATATATTGTATAAGTTTTTGTAAGCATATTAAACTCATAAAAATAGATTTTTTTTTCAAAATGTTAGTCTTAAGAAAATACCGGAAATAAAAATTCTAAATAAAAAAATTTTAAGAACACAGGATAAATTATAAATAAACTTAGTAATGTAGACTCTCGGGGATAAAAAAAAATACCATTAGAATGTTTCTTCTAATCCTCTCCATTATTATTTTTTTCCACTCTTTTCATTGATCAATAGATTTGTTAAAAAAGATATATTCAAGGGGAGTATATATAAGGAAGATAACTTAAACAACACACCAAGTTACTTGCAAGACACACAATGTATCACAAATTTCTATGAATAAAATTTATTGCTTGATACAATTTTCAATAAAAAAATACTTAATTAATTTTTATTATTAATTGAGATTCAATGAATCAAGTCTTATTTATCTTTAATTACTTATGATTTAATTAAAAAATATCTAAAATATATATGTTTAATTAATCATGAACCAAATAAATTAAGATTAAATATTAAAATTTAGAAAAATTAGAAAAATATAAAGATAGTAAAAAAGAGTGTTAAATTTTCTTTTTTATCAATTTTTATATAATATATAGATAGATTGAGACACAATCGTGTCTCTAATAGAGAGTAGAGACATGTACCATTATCCATAGTTAAAAATCAAAAGATTTAGGTATTTTTTTTGGGTAATCAATTTTTTCAAAAATGAAAAAAAAAATTTGGAAAAGGAAAAAAAGTTGAATATTATCATATTTTTCCTTTCCTAAGTTTGGAGGGGAAGGAAAGCTATTCTTTTTCTCGAAAGGCCTTACCAAATTGAGCAAAATCATATCAAAATCAATGGCAACTCTTAACACTCTCTCTTCTGCTAAACTCTCTAAACCCATCTCACAATCCCATAAACCCAACTCCTCTTCTCTTCTCCTCCCTATTGCAAATCCCAAATCATTAAAGATATCCCTTTTAACCAGAAACATAATAAGAAAGAGATGGGCTGTTGGGTCTATCACAGAGGACAGAGAGGTGGCTCCAATCAAAGATACCCCTTTAAAGGGCAACGGCCTTAACCCTTTAGTTGTTGATGAGTCTAAAGATTTTGAAGAAGCTTCTCCTGATGCTGCTGCTGATGATGACAAGGAGAAATTAAGCAGTAGAACAATTAATGCAAGTATTGTTTTGGGTTTTGGTACTCTTGCTGTCAGTAAGTTGCTCACTATTGATCATGATTATTGGCATGTAAGTAGTGTTTATAAAGTTCTGTTCTTTTTGGTTTTATTAATTGTTTATTTACATATGTTTATGATGATAAGAACATAAATTTTGCTTATGATTATCATTTGGTCATTGATTGCTTAATTTTGCTAACCCGAATTTTGTTGATCTTGAAGGGTTTTGTAGTTTATTATCAAAAATCTGATTTTGTGAGTTTGAACTGTATATTGGATTCCTGATTAATTATGAAGCTTTTTTTTTAACTGAATTATGAAACTTCAGACTATGGAATGGATCATGAGTACTTATAGTAGACATAAAAAAAGAACTGAACTTTAGGATTGAAAATGATTTTTTTTTTTTCATCTTCAACTAGCAATGAATGGTATCATCATATTATAGTTGTAGCTTAGGACTAATCTCATAATGTTGTCAAATTCTCAGGGATGGACCCTTTATGAGGTGCTACGATATGTTCCTGAACACAATTGGATTGCTTATGAGCAAGCTCTCAAATCTAACCCGGTTTTTGCTAAAATGGCTATTAGTGGAATTGTTTATTCTATAGGAGATTGGATTGCACAAGTAAGGATGCTTTTTCTCCTTTTTTTTATATATACAGATATTTTTTTATTATCACGCTTTCTTTTAGTGGCTTAGCTGGGATATCTGCTTGTTTTTATACATACTGAGTCGTATACTTTGAATGTGCAGTGCTATGAAGGAAAACCGATTTTTGAGTTTGACAGGACACGCATGTTTAGATCAGGTCTTGTTGGGTTCACTCTTCATGGATCTCTTTCTCACTATTACTACCAATTCTGTGAGGTCCGTGTAAATATGGTTCACATTTTGCTTGCTTTCTTATATATATATTTGTTCATATGCAGGGATAGCTGAAATTGTTTACTTTTTTCTAGGCTCTTTTTCCTTTCGAAGATTGGTGGGTGGTCCCTGCCAAAGTTGCCTTCGACCAAACAGTGTGGGCATCAATTTGGAACAGCATCTATTATGTGGTGTTGGGTTTCCTGCGGTTTGAGCCTCCAGCCAATATTTTTAGTGAGCTGACAGCAACATATTGGTCTATGCTGACTGTAAGAAGTCATTTTGATTTTTCCTCGCACAAGCTGAGTGATGGCATTTCACATGATTGTAATGCAGTTTATCATATGAGGGCTTATTCTATGGCAACATGCATGCATGAATCACTAGCTTAACATGAGACATAAAACTCTTTTTCTGAACTCTGAAGCATGATTAACTGCTTTTGGATTCTAAAAATCTCATGTTCGAGTCATAAGGAAATGGTGATATATGATGACAAGACTATCTTGAAGTCTATAACTATTTTGCTATTGTGTATGCTAATGTACTACAATTTTAGTGAGGCAGTCTGTGAAGCTCATTAATGCATTTAAGATGCCAAAGTAAGAATCTTGTTGCTCTACGTGTCCTCTATTCCGTGGTATCTAACTGCAAGCTCTTTATTGATTTGCTTGGCAGGCGGGATGGAAGCTTTGGCCTTTTGCTCACTTGATCACATATGGTGTTATCCCTGTAGAGCAAAGACTTCTTTGGGTGGACTGCGTGGAGCTCATTTGGGTTACTATCCTCTCAACGTGAGTTTCTAATGCTGTTAACCCTGAACACACCACTGCCCAAAAGGATATAAAAAATAGTAGCACTTTAATTCTCATGTTGCTGAGTATGGAAGTGCCAACAATTAGATTCTATGATTTGGTGCATTGTTTATGGGGAGGCTTTGCTATCTATTTATTTGAGGTTTGATGCTAACATTTATCTTACAAATATTTTCTTTCATTCCATTCATAATCTTGCTCGATCGATGTTTGGATATTAAAATTGTATGGTGTCGAATCAAATTTTACTAGAATCATGAAAAAGTGTGGTATTTTGGCTTCTAAATTTCATGTTTTTGTAAATGCTTGTTACATCTGCTAATGCCTAAAAATGTTTCATAGTAATCATTAATTAATAATGACCAAGTGTTTTTTTTCAGTTACTCAAATGAGAAATCAGAAGCTCGGACTTCTGAGGCAACAGTGGAAGCAAACTCCGACTCTTCAAGCAATCCCACCGAGGTGTGTATGCTATATTCTGGAACTGGTTTAGTCGTTCATTAATGAGAAATTGCTCTATTTAGGCTACATGCTCTTAAGAGCTTGCATGATCTGCTGGTCTTTTGATGTCATATTTCAGGACTAAATGGAATGGAGATTGTGAATTATTGGGAAGTATTTGGTATTTGCTGTCAATAGATTGATCAACAATGTAAGAAAGTCTGCTTCTTGAAGCCCAATGTTAATTTTATTTACATGGGATTGTGCATTGTTTAGCAGGAAATTGTAATTGTCATAGCAGTGTGCACACCAGCACTGTCAATACTACCTCATTTATGGACAAGTTATGCTACTGTAGTATACAGATAGGTATTGAAATGCGATACCAAGAAAGAATTTATTGTGAAGCATGAGCGTTGTATTCTTTAACAACTTGTATAAGGTTAATATATAGTTGTGTAATATAAACCAGTGATCCTGCCGCTGGTAGTTTGTGGAATTATGCACTTTAAAGTTTAAACTGTAATTACTCAAGGATCCAAGTGCTCCTTTTTTAAGTGGCAATAACAGAAGAAAGCTTGGCATAGTACTTGTGTTAGCGACACAAGCTCAATGGTCCATCCATGGCCATATATTTTAACAGAAAAAAATAAAATAAAATCTCAGTGTTTTAAAAACCAAATACCACTCAGACTGGTTTAAGCAAAATAAGTTAATATGTATGAAAAATATATTTTTTTATTTTTAATAATCTGGTTTTTTACTAGTTTAATCAGTTTATATACCACCTTAATGGTCAAAATCTGATTTAACAAGTAAAATTTTGAATTAACCAGTTCTTAGATTCTAAATTTTTTTTATTTCTTGTTTTTAGGAGGAATTTTTTTTCCTTCTAAATCTTTCTCATATCGATATATTATCAATTTTTAATTCAACTGATCACATGATCATTAGGTTCTTTAAACATTAGTGCCAACTACATTAGCTATATAATAAAATGTCTAACGTATAAAATGGCTGCTTTTTATCATCCTTTCATTTATACAGTTGGCATTTGGTAAATCTAGCGGTTCATGGATAAAAGTTTAGTTAAACCTCATCTATTTCTGTGCAATTAATCTCTATTTTTTATTGATTCTTTATTAAAAGATAAATAGTTTAAAAATATAGATTCAAAGTACTGTTTAGATGATGAAACGAAAGAGGGTGGTGTAAACAAAAACAAAAACAAAACAAGAAAATGAGAATTCCAGAAAATAAAAGTTGAAAAGAAAGTCACAATGTATGCAAAATGCAAGTAGGGGAGAAAGTGCTTGGGAGTTTCTCAAGAGAGTGAGTGGGACAAGTAGTAGACTTGGGCCTGTGACAAAACTATTTCAAGTCATTAGCATCTGTTATGGACTGGACTAAGACAGCTTTTTCAACCATCTATTGAAACCAATTTAAGTAGTAAGAATTTAAGAAATGCTTCTATTTCTCCTCTGATTTCTTGGCAAAACCATCTATCAACTTATAATTAGGCCTTTTGCTTTTTATCTCGTCTCTTAAATTTTATGATTTTTTTTTTAAATTTTAAATCCTATGTTAATTAACAAATGTTTGGATGTATGAAGTTAATTATTTCACCAAATTACGTAAATATGATTTTTTTTTATTTTCAAATAAAATAAGACTTTCAAGGTTAAAAACAAAATAATCTTGATTTTTTTTCTTTCCATAGAAAGAGATAATAAAATTAAATAAAATTTTAAATATTTTGAAAAAAATACATTTACATAATTCTTTTAACAACATAAAAAAAATGTTATCATTATTTTATTATGTTCGTTCTTTCTTTTTTTCCTGCAATTTACAAGAAATATCGGGCCACATTGTGTTATTAAAATTTTAGTTTTCAGGTGATTTGCAAAAAAAAGAAAAAAAAAAGCAGTAGATGCGTTTGGAGCTGTTCAAAATGTGAAGGAACAAAATGAAAAGGTCCCACCGAGATTTGAACTCGGGTTACTGGATTCAGAGTCCAATGTCCTGACCACTAGACCATGGGACCTTGTTGGTTTTGCTCTCTAGAATTTGTTATATAAAGTATGATCAAAGAAAAGAAATGAAACCAGCTAATTTCGATACCATTTTCTTTAGACGTTGCTTTGCCTGCAAATTGTGATTTAGATACAGCTAAATTTACAGAAATGGATCTTTAAATAATAGTTTCTCTGGTATAATTCTTTGTTTAACATATAGTAGTATATTGTCGAGCTTTTTTTTTTTTTTTTCGGGTACGGCATTGTCAAGCATGGTTAACTCCAAAGTTCATATTGGTTCATTACCTAGCTACGTAGCTCACAATGTTGTTCAAGGGAAGATTGCAAGTTGGCTATTATTCTGAAGACCATTAATAACCCTTTTTTGTCATGTGTCAGGCTTCGACAATATTTCTGAAATTAAAACTTATAACAACTGATCATGCAATTAAATTATTGTGTTCAGAATTTGCCCTATTGGAATATGTGTACATTTGTCTCAGCTCAGCTTAATTTTGGGTCATCTATATTGATTCTTGAACACCAGAAACTTTGCTTAAGCAAAAATTACATGTGTATATATATATATATATATATGCAACATCTGAATTATGTACAATTGTTCTACTTCTAATAATTCTCAGATTTCATTAGAGCTCTGGTGATTCAAAATTTCCAATTATTTTATCCATCTTGCAGCATATAATTATAATATATATCTTGTAATATTCAGTGTCGGGTTCATATTTATATCTCCTGTTCAGTTGGGGACAGTCATTATTGACTATTATTATATTTCACACAGTAGCTTTATGCAGAACTTGACGAAATTAAGTTCCATTTCCAGGCAAACGTGAATAGGAGTTTTAACTATTGGTGAAAAACAGAAATACATATAGACAAATTAATGCAATAAATCAAGTTGGTCTCAGTGTCCTCAAGCATTAAAATACCAAAGTTAATGATGGAGTGGCCCAAATATAGAGGGGCATCTTAATAATATCATGAATAGACATAAGGAAATCCTAGTAAGGGATCTCTATAAATATATATTATTCCTCACATAAAAGGTAATTCAACACTACTTTATTCTCTCTCTTCCTCTCACATTCTTTCTATATTCTCATAAATACTGACTTAGGTATCGGAGTGCAAGCAGGACCACCCAGTCCCGCCGTTCTCTGACCTTTATCTTGTCTTGAAGAGACCCGCTGCCAGAGACCCGGACTGAGAGAAGAGTACTAGAGACCCGGAATGGAGAACTAATTCCATCAATGGTGCGGTGACTGTTTTTACCAGTGACCTGAAATCTTCAAAAATGTCGATTCAGACAACTCCGACAACCAAAAATTATGATCTTGGTATCAAATCGAAGCTAATGACGAGCTCTACCCAAAAACATAAAAAAAACTCATAAAATTCCACCGAAGGAGAGAGAAAAAGCCATAAGAAGTGGCTGCCCAGGCGGGAATTCTGTATTCCCATCATTTTCTTGCAAATCTGACATCAAAAACGTGTTTATCAGCCCAAAAAACCTTTGGGTCAAGAGGAAACTCAAATTTTCAGTGGTGTTTTGATGGTGATCGGAGCTGCCCAGAGTTTATGCTTCTTTTTCAGATCTACCATTTCCCTGTGAATTTTTCGCAAAACTAAGCATATAGTTGAATTGCTAGTGATATAAGCTTTCAAGGGTGTTATCGATTTTAATTTTTCACACTTTTCAAAATTTTCCGACGATGGAAGTGAATATCCTGGTGAGTCGCTGTCGCTCCCCGATTTTTTTCCGAATTGCATTCCATTTTTGGGAACTTTGTTTTGGTAAAGATTTGGGAACGAAAAAGTTAACGACGAGAATGGATTTAAATTTTTGAAAAAGAGTCGCTACCAATCATTTTGAGTGTGATTGGAACACTTTAACTGGTCTGCAAATTTGTGGGTTCGGGGTCGGTTACGTGTAGGGAAGGTTATAGCACCCCTACAACGCCCAAACTTGGTACTTAAATTGTGCTTATATTTTTATTATTTATTTATACTTTGTTTTATTTTTTGTAATGACTTTGAAAATAATAAAAAATTGACTCCAAAATATAATTGATTTTTATGTTATGATTTTAGAAAATTAGGAAAGAAAATTGGAAAAATTGGAAAATTGGGAAATTGGAAAATAAAATTGGATTTGAGAAATTTTGAAAGGGCGAACTCGAGCTTAGGATTTGAGAAATTTGAAAGGGCAGACTCGAGTTTATGCTTTGAGAAATTTTTGAAGGGGCGAACTCGGGCTTAAGATTTGAGAAAATGAAGAGGCTAACTCGAGTTTAGGATTTGGGAAAATGATGGGGCGAACCTTAGCTTAGGATTTGAGAAAATGATGGGGCGAACCTGAGCTTGATTTGAGAAAATTTGAAAGGGCGGACTTGACTTCAGAATTCAACTTCCAAAGGCCTACGTACCCGTTTGACGGGATCAAAGTTCACGTAGTTCGATTTTAAAAATGATTTAGAAATTTTAGGAAAAACGAACTTGACTTCGGAAATTAATTGCCGAAGGCCTACATACCCGTTTGACGGGATCAAAGTCCACGTAATTCGATATGAAATTAATTTTGAGAAAATTAGGAAAGTTTTTTTTTAAAGAATAATTTGATTTTTTTTGGTTTTAAAAGAGAGATTTGAAAATTTGATTATTCCCATTTTAAGGGAAAATTCATCATTATTATTTCAATTACTTCAATTACATCTTTTAAAGATATAATTTACTTTTGTTATTTTAAAATTAAGATATTAAAATTTGAGTTTTCAATTATACAATCAAATTGATGATTATAATTTTTGTTATATTTTATATTTTTACTTTTTGTTCAATTATATCTTTTGCCCGAAAGATATAATTTACTTAAAAATTTATCCTTTGTGATTTTTTTAATTATGCATAATTATTTCAATTATAAATTTTATTATATTATAGATAATTAATTTAATAAAAGGATAAAATTATTTAGGATTGTCTAGAGAATATTATGAGCCACTAGATTAAAAATTCATACACATCTAGACCATTAAATCGATCTTGAATCACATTCATTCATTTTATAAAATCTAATCCTAGCCCTCCAAAAAGCAATAACCCTAAAACTACATCTTTCTTTCTTTTTTTCTTACAGTCGACATCTCTCTTCTTTCTCTCTCACCATTTTCTCTCAACAGTCGACACTTCTTATAGCCAGTTCCCCCTCTCATCTCTTTTCTTTCCTTTTCTTTCTTTTTTTTTCTATTTTTCTTCTACACCATCTGCTCCTCTCTTCAGCTTCCTCTCACTATATTTTTTTCTTTGCTTCGATCTACCCTCTCCTTCTCTCAACAGTTCACTTTTCCTTTTTATATTTTTTTTCTTTTTGTCGCAGTCGACCTCTTCCTCTGCATCTTCGCCGGTGACTTCTTCTTCTCTTTCTCACTTCTTTCTTCTTTTCTCTCTATTTTCTTTACTGTTTCCTTTCTATTCATCGGCCAAGACTCAAACATTCATTTTATTAACCCTAACATTCAACATCAGAGATTTAACAATAAAGTGTCTCACTTTCTTTCACCGTTCTTTTCTTGAGAAAGCAAGGAAGACAGTAATAAAGAACAACAGTGATCAAAGATCACCATGTTTGGCGGTGACGAGATTAGGGCGGGTTATCATGGCTTTTGGGAATCAAAATCGAATTTAAAGATAATATCCTATTTGATTTTTCAAGGTTAGTGCATTTCACAAATTGAGATTTCTGATTTCTATCTTTGAATTTTGTTTTGTTATTAATTTGTATTTTATTTTGCTTTCAGTTTCCGTTGAGGAAAAGTACTCACTCCCCCTCTCTTTTCTGTTGGTGAAATTGTTGTGGATTTACAAGAATTAAATCCGGAAGTGAAGGTTAAAGAAAAGCTTATATCAGATAAGTTTTTTTTATATCTGGATTTTTTTTGGCTGCTCTAGTATGAATTTGGTAGAGTTTCTGGTTTTTTGTTCTGTTTTGGTGTTAATTATTGACTTGTGGGAGATTTTGAATTGCTTTGGTGTTTCTGAATTCATATTTGGGTATTTTGTGGTTTAGGCAATTTTTTTTTTTTGCTATAATGACTCTGTGATTTTTCATTTCTGGGGTTTATTGCTGTTTGAGTATGGATTTGGCTGAATATGGTCTTTAATTCTGGTTTGCTGTGTTTTTGTTTTTTTTTCTGCTGATTTTGGCATGTTGAGCCTCTGTATATTCTATGCTCTATAATTTCTTGGTGTTTCTGATTTGGTTTTGCTGTACTGTTGTAATTTTGGCTGTAATTTAGATAGGTTTTTAAATTTGTTGTTAAATGATTGGTTTTATAGTTGCTGTGATTTTGATGGAATTACGACAATTAAGAACTTCTACTGAATTCAAAGCTCTTATCTAATCTCTTGCATTTACTATTTGTTTGTTCTTTTGAAAATTAATTGAATTGATGACTTTTACTCAGATTCAAAACATCATTTTTTATTCTGTTTTTTTGAAGACATTTCACTTCTGTTTTACAGCTTTCTATATTTCTGTAATTTCACTTTAAACGTATGTTTTCTTTATTCTAAAAGTGATTTCTATAAATTTTCAAATTATTCTAATTCTATCTTGGGAACAAAAACTCAAAAGGCATGGCATTTCATTTAATTTTCACATATAAAAGCAAAGTAAAAGTAAATGAACTTACTTTGTGAATGCTAAAAATTTGCCTCTACTTGTTGTGTATACTGCTGTTGCTGCCACTGTGCAACTGAGCTTCTTCTCCTATTGCTGCAACTGTGTAACTGAACGATTTCCCTTCTAATGCTTGTTTTGATAATTGATGGATGTTATTTCTGCTGCTATTTCTTTTATCTTACTATTGCTGCTGCTATTTTTTAATACTGCAGCTTGCTATATTTCATTACTGCTTTTCTCTCTAGTTTCTAACCTCTTAAGCTGCTTCTTTTTTGTTGTTACAGAAAAACCTCCCCCCTTTACCGCAGGGACTCCCCCTCTTTATATTGCAAAGGGAAGCTTGAGCAGCTCACCTGCTCATGGTACCCTTGATTGAGATTAGCTGGCTGATCGCTTGAATCTGCCACTTAAATGATCTCTGCTGCTTGATTGATCTTGATCAGATTACCAAATCTGATTTTGGCCATGCTTTTGCTGATTTTCACGCGCCTGCATAATCTGATTTTGGTGGAGAAGAAAATTGGGTCTGCTTGGGCCTGATTTTGTTGCTGGAATTTCTGTTGGGTTTTGCAATTGGTCTGATTTAGTTGCTGAAATTTCTGTTGGGCTTGTAATTGGGCTGTGATGGAATTCCAGAACCCATTTCGATTTAATATAATAGGACCCTAATTAGAAATTAAAATTGGAAAAATAATGAGCAGTTCGGTAAACAGATACTACGAACGGATACTACCTATGCCTATTATTCTTTCGATTTTAATACTTAGGCTAAAATGGTGAAAAAGGGTCCTCTACTTGTTTGATTATGCAGCCGAGTTAGATTTCTAGCTCTGGGAGGTATTTTCGGACATGTAGCCCGAATCTGATTAGCCTCTTTTATTTTCTTTATTTATTTATTTTATTATTTATTTTATATTTTTTGTTTGTATTAAATTTAATTGTAATAAAAATGTACTCTTACAATTTATTAATAAAATACTATTATTTATATAATTATGCATCCATTTATTATTTAATGTCTATTATTTATTTTAAATGAATATTTACTTGCTAATAATAACAAGTAAAATGAATAAACATAAAAAGAAGATAAAACAAATTTTCATCCAAGTAAAAATAGGAAT
>CANYLF010381125.1:0-12104 GCA_948193215.1 Bocquillonia castaneifolia
TTACCACCTCCAACTTTTATTTCTTTCAATTACGCCCTTACTACTCATAATCACCAATTAGTCAACCTCAATCAACAAAATTAACATACTAATGCTGTTAATTAACCACTAATACATGTAATTAAATTTGGGGCTGTGACAATGCTTCACTATCGAGAAACTCAATTTTCACATGGGCTGACATGGAGAGACAGTTCCACACCCAATTCTTCAAAGCTCAACCTGAAGTCAGCAATGCTGAACTACCCAAAATTAACTAGAGACCCAGAGAAAATGTAGACATGTACATCAGCGGATTTAAGAAGATGAGAAGCATGTGCAAAATCTTGTTACCTAAAACTGAGTACATGAAGCTAGCGCAAAGAGGTATGGACATAGAGCTGCGCAAAAAGTTCCAAGGCATGGAGTTCTAGGACTTTTATGAGTTGGCGGCCAAAGTCTCAGAGTACGAAGAACTGCTAAAGGAAGAGAACCATTGAAAGAAATCTTCGATGGGGATGTACTTCCAAGAAGTGAATTCGATGGAGGCTGTTATAGCTGACATCACCAATACCGGATCTTCTGTATGCCCCATGCTTGGAAGAAACCCGTAGTTTCTAGCGCTATGCCACAACATACTTTCGATGTCTCCAAGATTGAAGAGATCTTTGATTTCTTAGTTAAAGAGAAGTTTATAACTTTCCCACCTGATCATAAATTACCTTCATCAGAGGAATTAAAGGGGGAGGAGTTACTGCAAATTCCATAACATATGGAACCACACCACAGCAGCATGCTGGTCATTCTAGAACATCATCTAGGATCGCATCAACAAAGGAGTTTTGAAGTTCCCTGAAAAGAAAGAAGCTATGCTGATCAATGAGGACCCTTTTCCACCCTAATGGTAGAGGTCCCAGCCACAGATCTAGCCCCTTCCGATCTCAGACTGCTATTGGCGATCAAGGAGAAATTAAAGGTGAAGGGTCAGGAGATTGCCAAACTAAAAGAAGATAATGTGATCCAAGGTATGAAGTAATGAACCAATGATTGTGGAGCATATTTCGAGTGGTGATTACAATGATTTGAAGACAATAAGGTTATTAGCAATCTAATAAGCTTAATTCTACAAATTCAAGAAAGTCAACAAGTCAAAGTCAACCATGCGGTCTATGATCAAAGGTCAACAAAGTTAATCTATAAAGGGTTAACTCAAGGTTTAGACAAAATTAATAAGTTCAATAATAATATTTTTTGAGTTTTGCTTTTGCAAAGACCCTAGGCGTTGCCTATTATCTTTAAGGTGTCTTTATTGATTTCTTAAATTAAACTATGTGTTAGTTTATTCAAATTCTACCTTAAATAATCTATTAACTTGTTAGTTCATAGGTTTTTTGAGCATTCATCTAATTATAACTAGAGGGTTTAGTGGTTAATTACTAAGCTTACTAGTTCCATAAATTAATTGCAAACATCAAGTTAGATCTTAGGGTAAATGAAATCAACAATATTGGTTTGCTTGCTATCTCTTTATAGATAGAGTGTTTATCACGGTTTGATTAGTTAATTCAATCTAAATTGAGTTTGAACGTATCCAAATTCATCAAGTGAGCCGAATTCTCCACGCCTATGCTGTTGGTTCGCATCAGAAGAGGTCACAAGGCAGAAGGGACATAGAGGCCTAACGTCCAAGGTATAAATCTCCAAACCCACTGTGGTTGAAACTAATGTGGTTAACCATGTGGAGCCCTAACATCAAAGAGTGATGGAAAGATCAAGGTTGGGAATAGTGGAACAAAAAAGGACTGAGAACCGGCCAGTTCTGGCCAAAACCAGATCCCAATATAAGAAGAATGAGCAACAGCGACCACCTGTGAGGGAGTTTCATCCTTGGTATGTACTACCACCGAGAGACCCACCACACCAAGGATAGAATAAGGTCAGACACCCTAAGCTTCCACAGCAACTGACCCGAACTATAATACCTGTTATTTTTGCCATTAATTTTCTCCAGATTAATTTACTTTAATTCAGGATTAATTAATTAAGCTCAGAAATAAATTTATTTTTCATAATTTAATTAATTGATCCGGTATTAAATTAAACGAGTTTAATGATCAAAAATTAAAAATCATAATTCGAGATGTTATTTTAATATAATTTTATATATGAAAGTGTTAAAATATTATACGAACTTGTGTTTAAAATTTAGGGTCAATCCGAGTTCGGAATAGGAAGTAATTGAAGAAAAAGACTAAATTGAAAACAGAAAATGTTGTTTTATATATACAGATCTGCAGACGGGCATAATTGAAAATCAGAAAGTTTTGGAAAATAATTATAGTAGCCCTTAGAATTCTCTAAAACTGCTACAGTGGTACCTGAAAAGTTAAACCAGTCATTCTCCCTCATCTGGTCACCGATTCAAGCGATTTGAGAGTCTAAATTATAGTACTCAAAGAGACCTATCCATACGTACCAACAATTTTAGCATTCGTTGCTGGAATTGGGAGGTTGAATGAAAAATTGACCATCATGGGAAATCAATTTTTGACCATTTTCAACTGAAACTGATGCTGGGGAATTGTAGATCGTGAGGAGTAGTGTGATTTACAGTCTTGAATTGTCCAAAACGGAGCTGAATCGATGGTGAACGGAGGCTTTCAAATTTCTAACACCACCGGTCATTTTTGGCCCGATCTGCACGATTTCCGCCACCTAGAGGTGCGTGGAAGGTATATTTGGACTCCTCATGAAATTTCGAGTCAATCTGGAGGTTTGGGCCACCAGAACCGCCGTGGAAGGTGGCGCGTGGACTCGTTGACGGTGGTCAAGTGGACCCCACTCCAGACAGGTTCTGAAATATTTTTAAGAAATACTATAAATTATTTTGGACAACTTTTTGTAAAGGCTCGATAGGTATGCGTTGTGTAGATTTTAGATTAATGATCCCAGAAGTTATAACGCGGTCTTTGGAAGTCCCGGAAACGCGTGTTAAGTGTTTAATTTATATGTTTAAGCTTTAAATATATTATTAGGATGTTAAATAAGTTATATTAAGATTGATTTGGTATTTAATCGATTAGGATAGACCGGTCGAATAATTTATCGGACCGTAAACCGAGTTAAGACAGTATAAATACTGGACTGATATAAAGGATATTTATTGGTATTGATGGACATTAAATAAGTATATTTTGGTAGATTTAATGGTGCGATAAGTTAAATATAAAAATAATAAATAAAATATTTATTATTATTGCTGTAAAGTCTGTGATGATAAATCCGGGTAATCTGGTAGGCCCGGTATGTGATGTTGAATATAGAAGTATGTTTGCTTGCAGAAACGGGCTCCACTAGTTAGAGAGATATCCAATTTACAGAGAAAATGCTACCAAAATTTTGGTAGAAATTTCTCGTAAAACGCGTGTTACGATTACGTTAGATATAAGTTGATGTGCATACGACGTGTCTATATAGAATTCTAGAATTTCTAAGAAATTAAGATATTCCCATTTTCTGAGTCTCTGTTAACTATTATTATTATTCTATAGATAATCAGAGAGACCGAGCAGGTCCGGGTACTTTGGGAGCGCATGAAGGCGCCCATTCTACATGTGAGTTCATTTCATATTTATGATATTGCTCGTAGAATGCATATGAATATTATATATTATTATTAATGATTATATTTAATTAATTGATATTTATAATTATTATTAAATCATATAGACATCATGCATAATTGATTATATAGAAATGTGTGCATTAAAATATTGTTATAAATTATATATGCATACACACACACACACACACACAAATATATAGATATTATATTTAATATTATTACTATAAATAATATGTAATTATGATGAATGGATTGGTTGAAGGTGTATATGTGATTCTATGTTTGCGAATGGAGAATAGTTCTGGAACGAGCTACCTGGTGGGTGTCATCAGGCTGTGTGCACACAGAAGTCAGGTACGTCTGCTAACTTGGGTATAAAGGACGGGGCGTGCTCGATTAGGGGTGTCTCGGGCGTCGATCCTTATATTTGTATTTATATTTGTTTACGATGGCGTGCTGGATGAGGGGTGTCTCCGGCGACCATAATTGCAGATATCTGGGGTGTGCTTGATGAGGGGTGTCTCCGGCACTAGATGATTATATTGGTTAAAGTGAAACATGTGGATTAATTGAGCCTAAAGGCTATAGGGGGGGGGGGTAGAAATGTATTAGGTGTTCTACCTCGATTCTCCTCCATGTTTGATTATATGTGACATGCATGCAAATGACTGTTGGTATATTCTATTATTACTATAAAATATATTGTGTGACTGCATGCGGCTTAGGTTGCATTTCATAAATATGATATTGATTCACTCAATGAGGTTTGACTCCCATCAACCCATTTTTTTCAGGATTGCTTTCAGACCTCTTACGTTTAGATTCTACGCTGGATTCCTACTTCACCGGCAACTCGACATATGTTTTATTTTATGTATTTGTGTAGTTTTCGTTCTAGAGCTGCAGTAGAACTCTTTGATTTGGGTTTGGTGTGAGAGGTAGTTTGTTGATATTTATTTCTATATAATTATCATGTTGTGTAATAATGATTATTATTTGATATATTATGAGTGGTATGATGTGTGAGACACCAGCTCGGTATGCTGGATATTTTATTATGATGAGTTTGAGATTATCATTTTACTTGTGGTGTGATTTACATATATTAAGATTGGTATATTTTATTTATAATTGTCGGTATTATGTATCAAAGTCTTGCTACGGGTTCCGGTAGCATATAGCTTTCCCATTCCCTAGCGCCGGTCATGTATCCTAGGTTTGGGTCATGACAGAGTTGGTATCAGAGCTATTCATTTTATTTTTATATAGATATAATTGAGTGTTAGAGTCTTTCGTAGAGCTACTGCAGCATATGAGTCCTTATCATTTTTGTTAAGTCTTCCTTGATTTTAGATTTCAGTGTTCCGTTAAAAATTATATTATTGTTATAGTTTATGTGTTTTGTTTTCAGTATGCCACCCAGAAGATGTAGAAATGTACCGCAACCATAGGCTGAACAGGAAAATGATGCTAGTTCGCAGCATGGAGAAATTCCTCCCGCTCAGGAGGAACCTGAACAGCCTAGGCGCAGAGGTAGACCGAGGAATTTGAGGAGGCGCCAATGTGTTGAAGGTGAACCTGAAAGGGGTGAAATACCTTAACAGACAGCACAGGGATTTGTAGGAGTTGACCCAGCCGCTTTAGAGGCTATGGCTCGGGGCATTGCTCAGGAACTACAACCACCTCGACACATGATTGATCTAGAGGCAACTAGCATGTTCATTAGATCCTTCAGAGTTCCTTTTGATGGTACAGGGGATGTCTTGGATTTTTGGAATGTAATAAAGGGACGGATCAGACTGGCAGAGAATGATGCACAGAGGTTACAGATGGTAGACTGGTTCATTTATGCTATTAGACCAGTCATGGATACTATCACCTGGGAAGAGTTTGAAAGAAGGTTTGAACAGCACTATTTATAGTCGAATGTTCAGTTTGAAAACAGATTAGCTCTTACATAGATGTCCAAGGAGTGGAAAGAATCTATTGAGAGTTATACGAATAGATTTTGTAGACTGATGAGATTTGTTGGTCCTTTGGTGCAGAATGAAAATGAGCTGGGTTTGGGTCCAGAGTATGTCAGTATGAGAACCCAGGGGTATGATCTTAATTCCATTTATGGTGAGGCTGTGGCAATCGAGTAGAGGCTCAAGAGGCATTGTATGACATCTGGTTGTTTTGGTGCTGGGAGTTCTAGATTCGGAGGCCAGAGTAGTAGGCAAGCTAATAGAGGTGTACAACAGCAACAGATTGCCTATCAGGTGGGATCGGGAGGAGGTCAGTCTACTCCATCCTCCTGGGTTCATTACGGATATCGCCACCAGACTAAGGGCAGACATGGCCATGGTGATAAAGGTCTTTCTTTTTTGAGAGTTGGGAGTAGCAGTAGCGGACAGAGTTCTGGGTATAACAGTACATGGTACAGTAGTGTTAGCTTTGGTTCTAGTACATGTCAGAATTACGGAAGAGTCCATCAGGGACCGTGCCATTTAGTCTCGAATGCATGTTTTAGATGTGGGCAATAGGGATATTATGTGAGGAACTGTCCATTCTATCCTTCTCCTAACCAGACACAGTTCCATCTAGCTTCCTCAGCATCTAGTGCAGCTCAGTCACCTCCTCAACCACGACCTGAGTTCCCTACTCCTTTCCAGGGGAGACCTTATCAGAGCGAGCCATATCAAGCTGGTCCTTCTCAGGGTAATTATCAAATGATGGGCCAATAGGGCCTGGTTTTGGAGGTAGAAATGGAGGTAGATTTAGTGGTAAAGCAGCAGGTAGAGGCTCAAGATAGGCATTAACTTCTCAGCAGCCTAGTGGAGGCCAGGCTAGGGTGTTTACCCTTACACCTCAGGAGGCTCAAACTTCAAATGCGGTGGTAACAGGTACTATTTCAGTGTGTGGTGAGGATGCTCTTATCTTATTTGATCCTGGTACTACCCATTCTTTCATTTCTCCTACGTTTGCATCGAGGGTTAGCTATAAGAGGACTAGGATGTTGACTTCGTTGTTAGTGGCCACTCCGTTGAATGAAGTCTTGGTCACTAATGTCATTTTTCTAATGTGCTCTGTAAGAATTGAAAATAGAGAGATGATAGCAGAGTTGATACTCCTAGATGTGATAGATTTTGATGTAATCCTGGGAATGGATTGGCTTTCCCAACATTATGCTACCTTGGATTGCAGAGAGAAAGAGGTGATATTCAGAATGCCCGGTGAAGAAGAATTTAGATTCAGATAAGAGAAATCCAGAAAGCCTCATAATTTAATATCTATAATTACTGCTAGGAAGTTAATTAGATGGGGATGTCAGGGATTCTTAATAGTGGTTAGAGATACTACAGTAGCAGTTAGAGATGTGAATGAAGTTTCAACTATGTGTGAATATTTTGATGTGTTTCCAAAGGAGTTACAAGGGTTACCACCTGATAGAGAGATAGAGTTCTACATTAATGTTGTTCCCGGAACCGCTCCTATATCTATACCTCCGTATCGGATGGCTCCAGTAGAGTTGAAGGAGCTTAAGGAGAAATTACAAGAGTTGTTGGATATTGGCTTTATTAGGCCCGATATTTCTCCTTAGGGCGCACCTGTCTTGTTTATGAAGAAGAAGGATGGTACACTCAGACTTTGTATCGATTATAGAGAGTTGAACAAAGTGACGATTAAGAACAGATATCCTTTACTACGGATTGATGATCTGTTTGATCAGCTTTAGGGAGCCCAGTGTTTTTCTAAGATCGACTTGAGATCAGGGTATCATCAGTTGAGGATCAGAAAGGCAGATATTCCCAAGACAACATTCCGTAGTAGAGATGGTCATTATGAGTTCCTAGTGATGTCTTTTGGCCTAACTAATGGTCTAGAAGCCTCCATGGATTTGATGAACAGGGTTTTCAAACCATTTCTGGATAGGTTCGTGATAGTCTTTATCGATGATATTCTAGTGTAAGAGTGTAGAGGAACATGAGCAGCATTTAAGATTGGTGTTGGAGACTTTGAGAATAGAGCAACTATATGCTAAATTCTCAAAGTGTGAATTATGGCTTGACAGTGTGACTTTTTTAGGACACGTGGTGTCTAAAGAAGGTATACAGGTGGATCCAAAGAAGGTGAAAGTAGTGCTAGATTTGTCTAGACCCACTACAGTTACTGAGATCAAAAGCTTTCTAGGTTTAGCAGGTTATTACAGGAGATTTGTACAAGATTTCTCCCGTATTGTAGCACCGTTGACCAAGCTAATTTAGAAAAATGTAAGATTTGAGTGGAATGAAGCCTACGAGAATAGTTTCCAGCTACTGAAGGAAAGGTTGATAACCGCATCTGTATTGACTTTACCTTCTGGAGTTGATGGCCTTGCAGTGTATTGTGATGCTTCTAGAGTGGGGTTAAGGTGTGTAATGATGCAGAATGGGTGTTTAGTAGCCTATGCTTTTAGACAATTGAAGAATCATGAGAAGAATTAGCCTACCCCTGATCTAGAGTTGGCAGCAGTTGTATTTGCACTGAAGAGTTGGAGACACTATCTATACGGTGTACCTGTGAAATATATACGGATCACAAAAGTTTGAAGTATATATTTTGAAATGCCCAAGAGGGGGGGGTGAATTGGTGCAGAATTACAAAATAAAAATTGCTTTGGAGAATAGACAGAATTTTATAGTGGTTCGGTCCAATTCTTGACCTATGTCCACTTCACCCAAATACACAATTTGGGGTTCCACTACCGCTAATGGATTACAAGGAGATTTAATAGGCTATCTCCATCCTTTACAATGAAGATTTCAAAGGCTATCTTCAACTTTTTCAATGTGAGATTTCACAGGCTATCTCATGACCTTTACAATAGAGATTTCAAAGGCTATCTCTAACCTTTACAAAGAGAATTACAAAGGCTCTCTCCAAACCTAGAGTTTACAGAGGGTTACCCCAAACCTAGTTTTTGCAAGGTTAACACCAAACCTACCCAAGTGTTTCCCAATCCCCACGAAGATTGACACTTGTACAAGGTAGAAAGATCAATCAACCCAAGCAACAAATGCTCTAGAGCTCTAACTACCCACACACAATAAACTCACAAATGAATTTATTTACAAAGAAATTTAGAAAAATTAATTGCAAGAGTTTGGCTATCTAAGAATGTGTGTTATGTTCTTAAAAGTAATTAAGAGGGGTATTTATAGCCATAAACCCCAAAACTAGCTGTTAGAAATAACCCAAATTATGTCTCCAACGACTAGATGATTTTGAATCAAAAGTCAATGATTACCCTTAATCGCGGGCGCGAATTCTATGTCACAGGCATTACATTTGAAACATCATCCAACGGTCATATTGACTAAGAAATCACAGGGGCGATTTCCTTAGTCGCGGGCGTGATCGAACTCTTTAGAAAATGTCTTTGATATCTGTCCTCTGCTTCATAAAATCACAGGGGTGATTTCTTCATCACGGGCGCAATATGGAGGATCAGAAACTTGTGCTTTCTGCTTGCCAAAATTGCGGGGGCGATTGTCCAATTGCGAGTGCGAAAGTAGGGATAGAAAGTGCCTTAAAAAAGTATCTCCTGGTCCTTCAAATCATGGGGGTGATATCAATATCGCTGGTGTGATTTAAGTTCCAGAGACTTTCATGTTTCTGGCTTCGTAAATCATGGGGGTGATTGTGGTATTGCGGGCGCGATTTATAGGGCATTTTTGATTTTGCCTTTTATTCAACAATCTTCAACCTACACACTTAAGGAACTTTATTAAATGCAAGATAAGGTTGTTAAGCTCAAAATAAGATGGATTCCTACCACTTTTTGAGTTTGACAACCATTGGAAAAATTTAAGCAAAAGAAAAGTGAAAAAGGTTGCTTTAAGTGTGTGGATTGATGGAAATTGCTCCCCCTCAATTTGTGCATCTTACTAAGGCAATGTAGCTAGCATCTAAAGCTAAGTAAGTTGTACAATATATTTACCAAATATATTTTGAGATTAATTTTTTAAGTTCAAAGGTCAATTTCAAATCCAATTCATAAATCCTTCTCTTACTTAAGGTAATGGAATCTAGGAACCTTGAAATATCTCCCCCTTTGTCAACTCAAAAACACAAAGTTAGAGTATAATTTGATAAGAAATTTAAGCACAAGGGAACAATTGAACATCAAATGCATTATTGGATGGATGGATATCTTGAAAAAGATAATTAAAATGCATACGATGGAAACAAAGAATTAAAAAATAAGCTCAAAATAATAATAATCATTCCTTTTCGTTAAGATAAACATATAAACACAAAATATGAAAAAGATGAATAAAATAACATGAAAAACACACAATGAGCATTTAGATACTAAGGCTAAGACTTAGGAAAAAGGTCTAGAAGTCATCATGATCACAAGGATACATTTCAAGTTTGATTTGAATGGCCTTAAGATCTTGATGGAGAGAGCGTAAATCCTCATCTTGATCATCCAAACGGGTCTCAAGCCTTTTGCTAAGAGCTTCTTGAGCATCAGGCTTGTCCTCTATCCTCTTGAGAGAGGCTAGGATGTCCATGAGAGTTGCTTGTGTGGGTTCTTCTTGCCTTAAGTCCCTAATTTGGATAGAAGGGATAGGGATTTCTTCACCATGGGGTATTCCTTCCCCTACTTCCCCTTGGACAGCTTCTTGCTATTCTTCCCTTTCCTTTTCCCTTGCCTACCTTTCCTCTCTAGCCTTGTCCTCTTTTTCCTATCTCCTCGCTTCTTTTTCTACCTCCTTCTCCTCATCTGTCACCCCATCCAAGTATAGATAGGTGCCATTTGGTTGTTTCTTTACAATTTTGACCTTTTGGATAAAATAATCAAGGTCCATTAAGCCTAAATCCACTGAAAATGGATAAGAAAGTGGATAAGCTTGAGGTTTGGTCAAGTCAAATTTAAGAAAAGATGTAATATGGGAAATATATGATCCAGCCAAAATTGCACCGGTTTCAGAGGTTTGAAGATGGAGAAGGTGCTCTATGAAGAAAAAACTTGTTTGAATTGGTTTTTCCTTGATTGCACAATGAAGAAAAAGAAGGTCTTTTTGTGAGATTTTATCATTACCTTCCTTTTTTACGATGACAGTGTTGGTAATGATTCTGTGGAGGATAAAGTAAGGAAGAATCTTTAAATGCTTTGCTTCAGAGTGAGAGGCTCAAAATCTAGAGGTACACCCAATTTCTCCCCAAAATTCTTAGATGTCCATGGTGGACTCATTGAAGTTTGTGATGCCTATTGAGGAGAATCCAAAGCACTCATCCATTTGCTCCTTCTTCATGGTGAGTCGCTTGCCAAACATTTTGAAAGAGACCCCATAGAGGCCTAAATCGCCATTAAGTTTCTTATTGACAGTCAATGAGGCAAGAAACTCATAGGTTAGATTCTTGAAGCCTGGATGTATGGGTCTAGCAAACTTGGCAGAGGATAAGTTCTTCAAAAGTTGATCCACTTCATCCTTAACTTCCATCATAGCTATGGAGGACACTCCAATTACCCTTGTCTCCAAAAATTCCGTACCCCTCAAAGATAAGCATCTTGCTTTCTCTTCAATGTTTAAGGTTGCAATCATTTGTTCAAGATTGCTTAACTAAGGAGGTTCTTCTTGTTGTTGAGCAGTTTAGGATCTAGTTTGGGCTGGTTCTTGGATTGTGATGCCTGTTCTAGTCCTTTTAGGAAATGGAGGAGGAGGAGGTGTGGTTTCTCAAACTTTTCCTTTCGCTTTTTCTGCTTTAGTCTTTTTGCCCATTGTGAATGAAAAAATGACAGAAAATGCAAAAGAAAATTGATGTTCAAGGCACTAGAAAGTGGAGAGTATAAGAGAAATATATCCTAAATCCTTGAAATCAATATCAATAGGTTGTAAACTTCTTCTAATATGCATATGGGGTATTTATAGGCATGTTGGAACTCTTGTAACAGCCAAAAAATTCAAAAAATGGAAAACTAGTCATTTCCAACAACTATAAACGACCATATTTTTTTTAGAAAACCGTCAAGGTCGCGGGCGCGATTTGGAGAAAAACGGAAGGTCGCAGCCGCAATTAACATAACGGTTAAAAAATTCAAAATATTTCAAATTTCACAGGCGCGATCTTAGAAATCTCGACCGTGATTTTGGTGATCAGCAAAACTGTAACGACCCGAATCTAACACCATTTAATACGAATTAATATATATAATGATAGTAATTAATCATAAATAAAAATTCAATTGAAAATTCCCTTTGAAAATAAATTTTTCTCTGAAAATAGGGTTGCAACGATCGTTGTGAACAGTGCAACGATCGTTGTGAAATGTTCAACGATCGTTGTGAAATGAACAGTGATCGTTGTGAAAAACACGAAATTCGGCCAAAAATCCAGTAAGGTACACGAGCTCGTGGAAAACTAGCAACGAGCTCGTTGCAAATTAGCAACGATCGTTGTGAATAGTGCAACGATCGTTGTAAGCCAAAAATTTCCAAAACGAACTATTTTTCCAAAATTCACAGTT
>CANYLF010381441.1:0-22932 GCA_948193215.1 Bocquillonia castaneifolia
AAGCCATAGACTTTGTAAGCTTTGTAATTTGTAAATAGACTTGGGGAGCCTTTTAATTTTGGAATCAGTTAAATTCAGAAATCTCAAATGCTTTAACTTCCCGATGTCTTCTGGTAGCATCTCTGATTCACATCCACTCAAATTCAACCACATTAAACATTGAAATCTATAATTGATTGGCTACTGAAGCCTCTTTCCAGAGCATAAGGTGAGATTGACCGCACATGATCGGTGCCTCTTATGATCGAAGGAAGATCATTAGGAAGTGAAGCAGGGTCAGCAAATAGCAAATGTCTACGCCGGCCGTTATTGGAGATCTGTTGGTTTGCAGTTATTACTGAACACTCATTTTGTGTCAATGATATGGCCAGATCATGCATTTTGTATGTGATCAAGAAATGAATATCTTCCAGATCTTGAAAGAAAGATCTAGAATACAACTCATTCAAATATCCCCTACCAATATCTTCCAACTCTTCCTCGTCATTTTTTTTGTTGAAGAAGCCCATATGCCATCCAAAACCGAATTAATTCAAAATCAGTAAATTGATGATCCTTTGGGAATAAAGAACAGTACGCAAAGCATCTTTTTAAGTAAGATGGCAAATGCTCGTAACTAATTCTCAATACTAGTAAAATTCCAGATTCATTTTCTTTTAATTGCCAAAGATCACTAGCAATCACAGACTTCCATTCACGCTCATTGGTTGTTGAAGAAAGCAGATTACCTAATGTCACAACTGCAAGAGGAACTCCTTTGCATCTACCCACGATTTTTTCTCCTATTTTTACCAGATTTGGGTAGTGTTCCGGATGTTGCTTGCCCTTGAATGCACATTTGAAAAACAAGGACAAACAATACTCATTCGAAAGACAATTTAAATCATAATTTGGAACACTACCCATGACTGAGGCCACCTGATTTTCTCTAGTAGTGACAACAATCCAACTACCATTAGCACCCCCAACTAATATAGCTTTTAACTCGTCCCATTTTTTAGGGTCCTCCTTCCACACATCATCGAGAACAAGCAAGTACTTCTTATCTTTAAGAGTATCTCGCAATAATTTCTGCAATTGTTCTACTTCCCAGTCACTACATCTTTCTTCGGTGGCAATCTTTATGATTTTTACGAGCACCTCTTGTAGATCGAAGTCTTCTGAGATGCGGACCTTTTTCAAAATGAGTAGCTATTCTTTGATCATTAAACACAAGCTTAGCAAGCGTGGCCTTCCCCAAACCTCCCATTCCAACAATGGGATGAACAGATACATTTTCAGTACCATCACCTACACCCTTCAGTAACTGATTTATGATCTTCTCTTTATCCTCATTCCTTCCGGTGACAGTTGCAGCATCAACAAAGGAGTGGGTCATCTCCCTCTCCCTATGAATGACTTGCCTATCATTGACGTTAACCCCTCACTCAAACCAAAATCAGTCATTCTCTCACACAACTGGATTTGAGCTAGAAGAGAAACGACACCTTTCTGCTGATACTCCCAGTTGATTTTACTACTTGCCTTCGCTCTGCTTCGAACTCTACCTCATCAAGCACATCTGCAACATCATACAGGACTTCTTTGAGCTTCCCCAGCCAGAATTCTATCCGCCTGTTATGCGCCTGCTGATGTTCAGCATCCAAAAGGACAGCTCTGATGGCAAGCGAGTTCTCATTGATCTTTTCAAGATCGGATTCAAATCCCCATGCAGCAACAACTTTTTGGAGAGCAAAAGAAGTAGACATTTTCTGCAATGTTGAATGCAAATGATTCAGCCATCGCTTCTTCTGGAAAGAAATTAGTGCAAATATGATTTCCTTTATATAATTTCCTAAAGAGAGAAGAATGAAGTGATTCCGGAGGCAGGGAGAGAGTTTTTTATCTACTCAAATCTTGCAATATCATATTTGGTTAACTTTCTCCAGCTTTCACATCTTCCCATTCAATCCTCATATGATCAAGCCTGGCAACATTGTTCATAAAGTTATTTTAATACTAATTGATAGTCTACTTGGCCTTAGCAGACCCACCACGCTCACCCTAAAGATAAAAGGGTAACAGGAAGCACATCAGGCTATCCCTATCTGACCACTATATAAGTCAAGGAGAACCCTTCAAGATAGGTAACTCATCTCTCACCCTTCATACACTTTACCCAATAAACACATCACTGACTTAGGCATCGGAGGATTTATGGGGATCACACCCCACCTCTGAGGCCCTTGCTTGACTGTACAGGGACAAGAGGATCCGGTGAACCACCACCGGAATGGCAGAATCAGGATCAGGACACGATCTATCACTAATTAAATATTCTTTTCATTTATGATCAAGCCTGGCAACATCTTCCCAATTTCTCCTTTTATTTTAAACAAGTATTTATGCTCTAGTCTAACATCCAGCTAAGAACAAAATTACTTTTGTCAAACAGAACGATTAATTAAAGAATAAAAAACCACAAATTAGATGGGAGAAAATTTTTGAGGCAGCCTAAATGTAATCTATTATAAATAAATTTAAATAAAAATAATATGAAAGAGGAGCAATATTTTTGATAATCTTTAGCAATCACTGTTATCAAAGAGATTAATTACATATAGCAGTGCTTAAAATTTTCGTATTTATAAGGGAATGTCTATTGTGAATATGCGAACTTGCTCCTACACCGTCAGATTTAAGTTATAAAGATTGTAATTTCCTACTACAGTGTTCGGATCGTATATAAGTGGCATAATTACATTTACAAATATGACTTATTTCTTTTTAGGCAAAAGGTGCAGATAAGCCACTGAATTATTATTGAAAACACAAAAATATTCTCATTCTATTATTATGGACATATAAGCTCCTAAAATTATGAAAAATGGTGTATAAACACCATTATGTTAACTTTAAATGTCAAAACTATATTAAGTGGGACCCATTACAATCTTAGAGAGGAGAAGAACGGTAAAAAAACCTGCCTAAGGAAACACATGACTTTCATCCTTTTTTTTTTCTCAAAATTTCATTCATTTAAAGTTCATATAATGGTATTTATGTACCACTTCTTACAATTTTAGGGGTCAATATATCCATAATAATAAAATAAGAATGCTTTTGTACTACTTTTTACAATTTTAGGGGCTAATATATCCATAATAATAGAATGAGAATATTTTTATACTTTCAATAATAGTTCAATGACTTATCCATACATTTTGCCTTCTTTTTATCTTTTATATTGGTTTTTAGTAAACTATACTCACGTTGACATTTCCGAATAATCCTTATATTAATATATTATTTATTTCTAGTTTCTAAAGTTTTCTTCATCTTTTTTTAGTCAAAAGTAAATATTTATTTACTAAAATGATTTTTTTACAAATTAAAAATAATTTTAAATTATTATTTTATGCTTAAAAAATTATAAAAAACCAAATTAAATATAATATGCAAATGCTACCATAAATTTAAAAAATGACTAATATTTATAGAAGTATATGTATAAGTTTATTTTTTTGATATTTTTTACTACCCGGATTGAGTGAGTCCATTTTGAAAGCACACTCTCTACCTATGCGCTCTTAAGGATTGAATTCGCAACCTCTAGACGTAAGGCATATAAGTCCAGGGGTTTTACAACTTGAACCACACCCATGGATAAATATATAAGTTAATTGATATACACATTAAATTAAAACATAGGTTGAACTCTACAAAGAAAATATTATATCATGTGTAATTTATAACGATCTAATTTTTTCTTACATGTTGAAACGTTCAGAACGTTCCCCTTGTCTGAATGTCGACTGAGCTGTGGTAATTAAGTCACCGAAACCTATAAGACAAGGGCCGACTTGGGGTGGTCCCCGGGGTCTGACTCCGATGCTTAAATTATAGATATTCCTTTGAGAGTTATAAGTGTATATGAACGAGAAGACCATACCTGATCCCCTGGACGGCATTGGTTTATATAGTAGTACGAACAATCTTCATAAGCCTAGGAATCCTTGTCTTAATAGGCTTAGGAGTCCTCCTTTGTTGCTATGAGTCAGAGTCCCCTCAGGATTAGGAATCCCTCGTGTGATGAGAGTCCCCCTTGACTTAGGATTCAAGGTGTCAGGACATGTAGAGGGCTAACGTGAGCCTAGCATACAATAGGCCCTTTGGGCCTTTTGAGCTTAAAGTAGTGATTCGTATCACAAGTCTCCCCCAGCAGTGCTAATGTCAAAGACTTAGCTTGAGGGTAATTTCAATCTGTGGTGAACCGTCTTGTGATAACTTTCTTTGAACAAAGGCGAACCGTTTGGAAGCATGACTTTCTGAGAATCGCCCCTATTAAACACATTTCTCTTAGAAGACTATCTACAAACGAGCAAGTTTCAGAGAATACTGAAGGTTGTCATAAATGACAAATGGCGCCCGCTGACACATGTGCCACTGAGCAGTCACGTCAGTTCAGTTTTCTAGGTGAAACCGTCCACTTCCTTAGATAAAACCGCTCAGTTTCCCTTTCTTCAATTACCCTAATTATTTCAAAAGGTTTCATTTTCTCTCTCATCTTCCTTATGCTTAAACATTAGTTCTTCCTGTCGACGATGATTTTCAACAGACCTCTAGTGCTCCGGTCACCATTCTTCCTCTTTTGCATCGACGTTTCTACTGCTATCGTCTGGCCATTTACAGAGCCAGTTGAAACACTTCATCACCCACAGTAAGTGACCGTTTCCCACTCTTTTTTCCACTGTATAATCGATTTATTTTGTACTCTGTGTATCAATTTTCAAGATTCCTTTAATGGTAAACTATATTTGTTGTTTCTTGGGCACTTAATATCCATAAGTTTCATCCACAATATCGTCCATCATTCTTGTTGTCCTTTGCCATAATCATTTAGTTGTTGTTTTTTCTAATAACATTTTGGGGTGTTTCTAGGTAAGACTTAGATCATTCATGGTGATTCCATCCCTGAACATATCTACCTCTTCATCTTCTACATTCCCCCCCAAGCCAGACCTTCTGTCATCTCTGTTTCCTCTGATTCATCAAACAGTGTCAACTAACCCAATCGCCCAAGGCCAAAATCTCAAGCCAACACATCAACATCTCAAAACGCCTCCAGCTCCTTAAACCTAAAACCTTTAAAGATAGTTCGCCCCTTCTTAGCATTAGACGATAAACCTCACGACCCCTCAGACAGAGATATCGAGTCTTCTAACTCTAGCAATAGTATCGTAGGATTCGCCCCTCAGCCTTTTCCTCCACCAGGATTTAAAATAAAAACATATGGCTCGTAAACAACCCAAAGACACTGTAGACCTTCACTCAGCTAGACTGATAGAATTCGACCTAGACCTCTTTACCACTAGGTATGGCGGTCTCACGGAAGGGTACACCGTGAGACTACCCAAGGAGGGTAGCTTTGCCAACCAAACCTTAGGTCCGAATGAACAAATAGTTTATAAGAAATATATGGAAAGTGGCCTTAGGTTCTCTTTAGACCCTTCACTCCAAAAAATTTTAGAAACCATACAATGCCCCTTGTCTCGTCTTCACCCAAACGCCTATAAATTATTCACCGCCACTTCAATCATATGCCAACCAAAAGGCTACACCCTGACCCCCGAAATCTTCCTAAACGCATATAGCATAGTAGAGAGAGTAGGAACCTCTGAGTATGTCACCTTCTAGGCGATCAAGAAGAGGTTTAAGGGTCTCAAAAATCATCTGAAAGGGTGGCGAGACAACTTTTATATAGTGACCTGTGAAACAGGGTGGGGTAAAATTCCTAACAGCTGGTCTATCCCACTCATAAAACCTAGCCGAGTGAGGACATTAGACAACACCTCTGTAGAGGTTGCACAATATTTATTTGAACATCCTAAAGTTCACCTTGAGACCTTCATTAAAAAACACCTTTATGGGGATGATTTTATCCCCAAAACCAAATCCTCTGGCCCTCGGTTAGTGGATGAATCTAATGAATATTCAGAAGAAGAGGAAGCTGACATAGGGACTGAAGTTAACGGCCCCAGCCTCCCACCATCTGATGGTACTTACTCTTTTTACCTTTTACTTATATTTACTTTATTTATTCTTGTATAGATGCCGAGAGTCAATTATGCTGCTATGATGGCCGCAGTATGAGCTACAGGAACAAGGGCGAACCCTGTAACTTCCCCACCACAAGGAGTGGATACAACTGCTGTTGCTGAACAAACTCCTCCTTTGGAGTCGACTATCCCTGATGCTCTTAAGAAGAAACCTTTCGAGGCGACTCGTAAGAGAAAAAGATTGGTGTAGGCTAGGTTGAAGGCGTCAGCCGTGCCAAAAAAGGCTTGCTCTTAGCTGTTGGAGACCATTAATGATGGGTCAACTAGCTCTGAGGGTAAGCTTGCTGACGTTAGTCCTTATGCCCAGGGATGGGTGGATGAGCTGGGGAATCCCACCATCAAGGATAATTGAGTCGCCACCCTGATCAGCAGGGAAATAAGCCTTTTTGCTAATATGGAAGGTCTTTCGGGGTGAACCCACAACTCGCTCGCTTTACAGGCTCAGGAACACATACTCTCGGTAAATTTCTTTATCACATGTTACGTCTTTATCTTTTCTACTTTATATATTCCGGTTTTCTAACCTTTCTTATATATCCCTTTTCAGACGCTGAACCTTATCCGAACAATGAAATATAAGTATCAGGCAAAGCGTTCAGCTCATAAGAGGGCGGTGAAAGATGTGCAATCTTAGGTCAAGTCTACAGTGGATAAGACGACTGCTGGGGTAGAGGCCGAGCTGAAGAAAGAGCAGGACAAGACCAAGCGAATAAAGGAGAAGTGTAACCAAGAGAAGGCTGAACTCGAGGCAAAATTACAAACACTAACCGAGAAGGCGGACCAATTGGAGAAGGAGAATGCTGACTTGAATGCTAATGTGGAATCCTTACAAACTAAAATCACTTAGCTTGAGGGTGACTGCGCCCTTCATCGTTCTCAAGCAACTAAACTGGACTTCTTAAAACGCTTCGTTGGTGGAACCCTGATCAAGTATCTGGCAAAGCTTTGTGATGCTACACAATACTAATTTCCTGACTCTGACTTCTCCTTCATGGATTCCATCTTCCTAGATGAGGATGAGATGGATGAGTAACCATCTTTGTAATTATTTTCCTTATCTTTTTTTGAATAATTTCTATGTATTTCTCTTTTTAAAGTATTCAAACAGCCTTTTTAATGGAATTATATCTTCTTCATTCGCCTTATCTTTTTCTTTAATCATTTTATGAATGTTATTCTCCACTTGATTTTTCCTTTATTGTGAGGCATTGCTGTTAATTTTGCATTGCCCTTTGACTTCTTTATTAACACCTTGGTTCTGCTTTACTTAGAATATGCCCTTTAGATATTCTGAGGGTCTTATTAAATGGCTGATCATTTGCCTGCCTTGATATGTGTCTAACCACCTTATGCTTTTAGGTTTCCTGATCATGTATAATAAAATGGGGAACCACCTTAATTATTAAGTATAATAAACTGCCTTTAGATAATCCAAAGGTCTTTGTAAGGTACTTTCTCAAACATTTGCTTTATCATTTTAAGGTCCTTTCCTTTCTGGAGGGTGCATGAAATTGATTGTGTTTCTACCGTGGAGTTCTTGGTAAGATATTTTCTTTTAGGTCGCCCTTTAATAAGAGGTCACCTTAAATCGATAACTGCCTTTATCATGAAAGGTCTTTGTGATGTAGCTTCTTATGTATTTGCCTTAACTTTATAGGTCTTTTATTTCTGCCATAGGGTTTATTATGCCTCGGCGTGAGAGGTCTTAGTGTGGCATTTACCCATAAGTCGCCCCTTAATAAGGGGTTGGCTTATTTTGATAATTGCCTTTATTGTGAAATGTCTTTATGTTTTGACTTGTATCAAGCTAGATTCCATGATAACTTCATTAATCTTCTAGGGGATTTAAGTTAGGCTCCCCTTTGCCTTACATTTGCTTACTTATTTGAATAAAGGAAAAGAACTTAAAAGAAAAGAAATACATAAATACCTCAGTTGCTATTAGAGGCTTTATTGTCCCAGCTTTTATAAGGGCTCTCGTCTCGCCCTAGCTATTGTAAGGTCTTTTTATTAGTGAAATTTTCTGAGATGCTCCACATTCCATGATTTAGGGATTTCCTCTCCTGTGAGTGCTTTAAGCTTATAAGCGCCTTTGCCAACGACCTTGGTTATTTGGTAGGGACCTTCATAATTAGCTTGTAGTTTGCCAGTTTCTTGCCTGGACACCTCACTCTTTCTAATGACCAGCTCTCCTTCTACAAATTTCCTTTCTCGGACTAGCCTATTATGAAACCGCACCATTTTTAGTTGGCATGCCATCATTCTCAGATACGCCTGTTCTTGCCTTTATGGTAATAGGTCTAAGTTTACTCAAAGCTCTTGCTCATTAACGAGTGAGAGTTCTTCGGTTCTGAAGTTTCTTTTCCCAATTTCTACTGGAACCACTGCTTTAGAACCTTAACATAAGGCGAATGGGGTTTTGATTGTGGGATCCTTTGGAGTTATTCTGTAGGACCATACAACATTGAATAGATGATCCACCCAGCTAGTTTTTTCTTACTCCAGTCTCTTCTTAAGCCCTTGAAGAATGATCCTGTTGGCTGACTCGGATTCTCCATTAGTCTGAGGATGGTGAACTGAGGAAAACTTGTGCTCAATTTGGAAAGCCTCGCAAAAGTTCCTGAATGTTTGAGAGGCGAATTGTGTGCCATTGTTCGTATTGAGAGTATGGGGGATCCCAAACCTGCATATAACCTCTTTGAAAAAGAAGTCTTGGACCCTTTGAGATGTGATTGTTGGGACCGCTTCTACTTCAATCCATTTAGTAAAGTGATCAATCACCACTATTAGGAATTTCTTCTATGCTTTGGCTGTGGGAAATGGTCTTAGGATGTCCATCCCCTATTAGGCGAATGGCCATTCACTTTCGATTGGGGTCATGCTTTCTGCTGGCTTATGATGTATGCTAGCGTGATATGGGCACGCTTCACATTTGGATACCAAATTCTTAGCATCCCTTTTTATGGTAGGCCAATAGTATCCTCTTAGGATCACCTTTTGGCGAGCACGTTAGCTCCATGGGCGGCTCCAATTCCTTTATGAATTTCCCTTAACACATAATCTACTTCAGTTTCACTTAAGCACTTGAGCCAAGGTTGGCTTTTGGACCTCTTTCTCAGTTCCCCTTCCTTATAAGCATATTCGGCGGCTTTCCTCATTAACCTTCTTGATTCCATTGGATCATTTGGTAGGATGCCATTTTCCAAGTATTGGATAATCGGCACCATCCATCCACTGTTGTCTTCAACCAGCAGAATGTTGACCTTGGCAATACTAGGGGTTTTTATCTCTTCAATTAGTACATTAGGGATCGCCATGCCCTCTACTGCCATCTTTGTAATGCTATCTGCTCCCTGATTTTCTGTTCTAGGGATTTACGATATTCTCCACTAGCCATCGCTCCTTTTTTCTCCTTCTGTGATAAGTTGCTTTACCATGAAGACGTACTTGGTCATATCTTCATTTGCTTGGAAAGTGCCCAAGACTTGGTTCACAACTAGCTGTGAGTCACTGTAAATTTTCAAATCTGTGATGCCTATTTCTAGGGCGATTTGTAACCCCAGGTTGAGGGCTTCATATTCGGCCATATTATTGGAAGTGGCGAACCCTATCTTTGCTGTATATTTATTTTCTATCTTGTCTGGTCCTTTGATTAAGATACCGATGCCTGCTACTACCGAGCAGACAACACCGTCTACCATTATTTTCCATGGGGAAATCTCTTTGGTAGCCATGGATTTCCCTGGTATCATCTCTGCTACAAAATCTGCCAACACTTGGGCCTTTAACGCTTTTCACGGTTCATAAGTAACTCCCAAGCTTCCGATGTGGATCGCCCATTCTGCGACTCTTCCTAAGGCCTCCGCTTTTTGCAACACCTTTCTCAAGGGGTTGACTGTTCTGATTACTACTTGTTGCACCTCAAAGTAATGCCTTAGCTTTTGTGTTGCTATTAACAGTGCAAAGGCTAGCTTTTCTAATCTTGGGTAATTAAGTTCAGCTTCATGTAACACCTTGCTGATGTAATAGATGGGCAACTGTTCACCGTCTTCTTCTCTTATAAGTACCGCTGCCACTGTTTCCTCCATGGTGGATAAGTAAAGGTATAGGGTTTCCCCTTCTATCGGTCTACTCAATAACGGGGGGATGTCAGAAATGTCTTGATTTCTTAGAAGGCCCTTGAGCAATCATCTGACCACTGAAAGTTTTTGGGATCTTTCAAGGTCTTAAAGAATGGTAGGCATCACTTGGCTGAGCTGAAAATGAACCATCCTAGGGTGGTGATTCGCCCGTTGAGTTTTTAAACTTCATTAAGTGTTTTAGGTGGTTACATGTTAATGATCGCCTGGATTTTGTCAGGGTTGGCTTCGATCCCCCTTTGAGATACCATGAATCCTAGGAATTTTCCTGATTTGGCACCAAAGACACATTTCTCTGGGTTTAATTTTAAGTTGAATCTTCTAAGAGTCTCAAGGACCTCTCTCAAATCCTTAGGATGCTCCTCTGCCCGCCTTGATTTGACTATCATATCATCTACGTAGATCTTTATGTTTCTGCCTATATTGTCTTTGAACATCTTATTGACCATCCTTTAGAAGGTGGCTCCTGCATTCTTTAAGCTAAAGGGCATCTTAGTGTAGCAATAAGTGCCTTCATAAGTTGTAAAGGTTGGCTTCATCTGGTTGATGCATTGGTATCTGGTGATATTCAGATTTGGTATCCACTAATGAGTATAGCTGGTGGCCTGCAGTGGAGTCTACCAGCTCATCAATTTGTGGTAATGGATAGCTATCTTTTGGACATGCCTTGTTCAGATGAGTAAAGTCCACACACATCTTGTATGAGCCATTGGGTTTCTTTACCATTACCACATTCGCCAACCATTCAGGGTATTGGACTTCCCTGAGTCTTCCCATCTTCATTAGCTTCTTGATCTCTTCACTGATGGCGATCTGTTTAGGCCAGCTATGCTTCCTTTTCTTTTACGCTATGGGGGTGATTGCTGGATTGATATTTAGTTTGTGTATCATCACTTCTCTGCTAACCCTTGTTAGCTCATCCTCAGTCCAGGCAAAGGTGTCTTGGAATTTTGATAATGCTTGTAAAGTTTCTTGTAAGATCCCTGGGTCCATCTCTCCTACTTTTATTTCCTTGCCCAACCTCAGGGCTTTTTTTTGAATGGCTCCCATAGGTTCGGCTTTATTCTCCTTTGATTGAATACTCTCTTCTATGACAGTAGTTGAGAATACCCCTTTTAGTGCCTGACAGTAGGTGATCCTTGCCTGTCTTTGGTCGCCTTTGATTATCACCTCTCCTTTCGAGGTGGGGATCTTTAAGAGTAAATATCGTATGCAAATGCTGGCACACGTTTCATTGAGGATTGGTCGCCCAATGATATCATTGTATGTGAATGGGATATCAACCACCATAAATTCTACTTGCAACACCTTGGTTATGTCTCCTTCGCCCAATTCTACTTCAAGCTTGATCGAGGCTACTATTGTTGTTGATTTGCCTCCTAGGCCAACCAGGGGAGTGCTAATAGGGGATAGCTTTGTCAATAGTTCGGCCGAATCATTACATTGAGGATAAATAAAGAAATTAATAATTTGATAGAGGATCGACTGTTTGAAGCTTTGAGGTCGACTGATGAATTATCTCTGGGATTAATTAGTCGATCGGTAAGGTTTCTTGAGTCTATTTAGATTCTCGTCAATCACCTAGATTTAAATGTCAAGTAATTAATTGGACATTTAATAAATAAACCCGGTAAATTGTACAATAAAAGTGGTAGAAAATCATTTCACCTTTCCTTTTTTAAGGGATGTATGGATATATTTCTGTCATCATTATCCCGGGTAATAAAATAAATTAACTAATGCGCAAACATAAATATCCTAAAGTTATATAAAATATATTAGAAATAGACTATGGATGGTTTGCATGTAAATAAATAAGGAAATAATCCACTTGGCTAATTTAATCAAAAATAGGTAGAAACCCACCAAATACAACAATTAGCACTCAATCAATCAGGGTTAATTCCATTGGACTAATGCAGATAAGTAATATCGATTAGAAATAATATTAAGCGCGATCATCCATCACACATTACTCTCTGAGTGATTTATCACATTATATTGTTTGTTCGCTATAGGAAATAATGAAATGCTTAATTAATTAAATGGGAAATTGTCTAGTATGGGTGACTCATTCTGAACCCAGAATCATCTGAAGTGATGACAGATGGGAATTCCAAAGGAATCAACCTGTCTTACTCGTAACTCAATGTACCGATTGCAATTCAGGTGGCGAGTCCATGTTTTTCTAAAATTTCAAATCCCACATTTGTGAGTCAGCTCGCCATTACCATTGGACACCCCCTAGGGCGTAAAATTCCCTTGTGTCCATAGTGGTGACTCAACTGGGAAAGTTTTTACAAATAAAAATGAATGAGGATTTCAAACAATTTTCTGTCTTTTTAATTAATCTGGTCATTGTTCTCCTTTTCTGAATTGCATTTAATTTTGCATACAGGGTCCCTATTGTTGGACTTTTTGGGAACTTAATCCTTGTTTTGATGTTATTAAAAGTCCTAAGTCAAGTTAATTAACTAATGTTTTAGTTAAGTTATTTTTGAGGATTTTTCTAAGTGTTTCAAAGTGTAACGACTGTTACACTTGAGTGCAACGATCATTGCATATGCAACGGGCCGTGGGCACTCAGTAACGGGTCATTGCATATGTGAAGAAAATAGCCAAAAGTTCCAGTGAGTTACACGAGCCAGGAGTCCATACAACGAGCCATGCAACGAGCCGTTGCACTAGACACAATGAGCCGTTGCACATTCAAGTGGAGCAACCTCAGCAAGTAGCGAGCCGTTACATGTACAACGGTTGTTACATTCAAACTGTAATGACCATTACATCTTATGCAACGGCCCGTTACACGATGTCAGACAGTATTTATTGAGTGAATTAAAACATTGGAACGATCATTGCATATGCAACGGGCCGTGAGCACTCAGTAACGAGTCATTGCATATGTGAAGAAAATAGCCAAAAGTTCTAGTGAGTTACACGAGCAAGGAGTCCATACAACGAGCCATGCAACGAGCCGTTGCACCAGACACAACGAGCCGTTGCACATTCAAGTGAAGCAACCTCAACAAGACATGTACAACAGTTGTTATGTTCAAACTGTAGTGACGATTACACCTTATGCAACTGCCCGTTACATGATGTCAGACATCATTTATTGAGTGAATTAAAACATTGGAAAAGAGAGAAAATGGTCATAAATGCTTTAGGAGACTCCCCAATGGTCTGAAATGATAGAGAGGCTATAAAAGCTCATCAGCAACTCATTTGAATGATGATCAACAAGTTTGAAACAATTTCTTACTTGTAATCTCTCCCAAAGTGAGTTGTTCTCAAAACTTTCTATTAAATTTATTTTTGTTGATTGTAAGAGCCTTGTGTGCTCAATTGATTTCCTTGTAAAGCTAGCTCTTGGGGAGTGAGGTTTAGGAATCATTTGTGAAGGTTTAAGTGTTGTCTTAAAGATCAAAACACTTGGGTTCAAGGGTTTCTAGTGAGAGAAACACTTGGGTAGGTTTTGTGGGTTAAGCCTTAAGAAAAATCACATTGTAAAGGTTTGGTGTTAGCCTTGTAAACACTAGGTTTTGAGTAAGCCTAAGAGAAAAAGTCTTTGTAAAGGTTTGAGTGTGTGCAAAAAAAAAAAACACTTGGGTTTTGATCTTGAACCTGGAAAAAGGATCAAAGATAGTGGAATACCCAATTGAATATTAGGGAGTGGATGTAGGACTTGTTGTGTCTGAACCATTATAAGTTCTTTGTCTTATGGTTGGTTGCTTTGTTAAACCTTAATTTTTTAATTATCCACTAATTCATCCCCCTCTTAGTGCATTAGGATTTCAATTAGTATCAGAGCTTGGAGCTTGAAGTTTTCATCCTTAAGTGGTCAAGCTTGATTCTAATGGCACAAGAGGTAAGCATAAGTGGTTTAAAACCATTCTTTGATGGCACCGATTATCCACTATGGAAGTATAAGATGGAATTCTACCTTGATAGTCACACCATTGATCTTTGGGATGTCGTTCTTGATGGTTGGAGTCACCCAGCAAAGAAGGAAGGAGATAAAGAGGTCCTCATTCCAAGAAAGGAATGGACCAAAGAGCAAAGAGAGGCCAATTCCAAGAATTGAAAGGCCGTATCCATTCCTCTAAGGTCTCTTACAAGAGAGGAATATTGTAGAGTGTTGGCCTTAGTGGCATCAATCCATCTTATTTTGAGTTTAACAACCCTTTATCTTTGTCTAACAAAGTTTCCAAGTGTGTAGGTTGTCTTTCAAACTGGTTTTGGATTTTTCTTGTAAATCGCACCTCGGATAAGGGAAATTGCGTCGGTGGCACAATATTGCGCCCGCGATCAAAAAATCATCCCCGCGATATGGGACACATCCTGTCCACGACATGCAGATCACGCCCAGGACATTTGGTGAAAAATTCGAAGGGTCTATTTGCTTCAATCGCTCCCACGACCACTCAAATCGCACCCGTGATTTGATGAGACAGAAAGTCCAAGTTTTGAAGGCTTCTCTGGCCACATAGGTCATGCCCGTGACACGTTTAATCGCACTCGTGATTTAATCAAACATTAACCATTTTCAAAGGCATCCCTGCATGGTCATTTCGCGCCCACGATGGAAGACATCGCCCTCGCGACATTCAAGGAAGATCCTAAAAAAACTAGCCGTTGGACAGATCACACCCGTGACAGATGGAACAGCGCCCGCGATCTGACACTCTTCAGTGCATTTAATGCAAAAGTAACTAGACGTTAGAGACACCTTTGTGGTTGTTTATAACAGCTAGTTTTGGGTATTTTGGCTATAAATACCCATCATAAATGTTCTTCAAGCAAGAACATTAATTCTTTGATAGCCAAACTTTTGTGAATTTATTTCTCATCTTTGTAATTAATTTTTGTTTAGTTTTGGGTAACTAGAACTCTAAAGCATTTATTGCTTAGGTTGAGTGAATTAGTTATCCATTGTACTAGTGTCAATTCTTTGTGAGTTGGGGAAACACTAGGGTTGGTTGTGGGTTAGCCATTTGTAAAAACTCATTATAAAGGTTTGGTGTTAACCTCTTGGAAACACTAGGGTTTGTGAGTTAGCCTTAGGTAAAACTCATTGTAAAGGTTTGGGATAGCCTTGAAATCCCTTGTATCACTATTGTGGTTAGTGGAACCCCAAAGAGGTCTTTGGGAGAGTGGACGTAGGACAAGTTGGGTCCGAACCACTATAAAATCTTGTTGTGTTCATTTTACTTCATTTTCATTCTTTCTAAAATTTTTAATTCCGCCCCAATTCACCCCCCTCTTAGTATTTTCAGGATGTCCTTTATATAGAGTTAGGGTTTGGGGCATCTAGTTGGCTTATGCCATCCTTGCCCCTACTGCCCCAGGTGTAGCGAGGTAGACAATCATATATATATATATAGAATTTTAAAATTATGGTGGTGAAAGCATTAGTGAACTTGTGCAGATTTTGAAGGATTATCAACAAAGCTCAGGCATCTGGAGGTCCTTAACCTGAGATTCAATGAATTTGTCCCCGGAAAATTGTCATCTTTGAGTGGATTTTCATCTCTCAAGTCCCTAAGTCTAGATAAGTTCTGGTACACCTTAGAACAGAGGTGGTTCATTGGTACGATTTTTTAATTTGTTCTATTATGATCATTAATTTGAAGTTTTGATTGATCAAAACCAAGTTAGTTTTTGAACCTTTTTTAAACAACAGGTTGGTTGTGCCAAGCTTTTTTATTTTTTTTTCTGTAGGTTCTTTTCCACTGATAAGCATATAGTTTTATTAAAAAAAAAACTAGGAGTGTGATCTGGACTCTGGAGTAGGCTACAACAAAATATTGACAGGTGAATATGACCTTCCAGGGTACAAGAGATAAGCCATTGGCACATGATTTTTTTTTTCGGTTACAATTTACAAAACGGATCTGTATGCTTTTAGGCAGCGCATATTCCTTGTTACATTAGGTTCCCTTATTCAGGAATTGATCTTCAATGATTCAGATTCTAATTTAGTATATTATATTTAATATGTTATTGGAATACTTATCTTTGGTACAATATGTTATGTTGTTAGATAGAATGCTCAGAATAAGTATTGAATTACATAATAGTACATTGTTCCACTATATTATTTTATTTATTTATTTATTTTTTTGAAGATTTGCCTTATTTCAAGAATCTGGAACATTTGAGCTTAAATGGACTCTTACTCAGCAGTGCTTCTTTTCCAACTCTTGGGGTCATGACATCACTCAAGACTTTATCACAGTGTGGTTGTGGACTCGGTGGCACCCTACCTTCTTTTCAAGGTGAGGTTGGCAGTAGCATCTTTAATCTATGTTCCTTTTTCGTTGTTTGTGTTGTTGTTGTTATATACTCCTACTATATATTTGTCATAAATTGAAGTCCGTGTGAATAATTTTCAGTTTCAGGCATATGTGAATTGATACATATCCAAGAGCTACATATCAGCCACAATTATCTAAATGGTTCAATACCCTTGTGTTTCTCAAGTTTACATCCCTTCAACGATTATATTTGTCCAACAATCACTTCCGAATCCCATTCTCACTTGAACCATTTTTCAATCTTTCACAACTCAAGTATGTGGATGTCAACAACAATGAAATCTATGTCGAAATTGAGTCAAATTCCTTGAAACCAAAATTTCAATTAGAGATGTTAAGTTTGTTAGCTCCTGGTCATGGTGGAGGTAGAGCATTCCCCAAGTTTTTCTATTACCAACATGACCTTCGAAGCATTGCTATCTCTAACTTTAAAATAGATGGAGAGTTTCCAAGTTGGCTCCTGCAGAACAATACACAACTCGAACAACTTGTTTTCAAAAATCTTTCCCTTTCAGGGCCTTTACAGTTGCCAATTCATTCCCACATGCATTTGTCTCATTTAGATTTGTCCAAGAATTTCTTATTTGGGCAAATTCCCATGAAAATTGGAGCATATTTTCCCAAATTACAACACTTAAACCTGTCCTCAAATCAGTTATCTGGTAGCATTCCCTCCTCATTAGGTGACATGAACTTGTTGCCAATTTTAGACTTGTCCAATAACCAATTTTTTGGCAAATTACTAGAGCAAATGGCCATCGGTTGTTCCTCACTGCATACCCTTATACTTTCAAACAACAGTTTGGGAGGCCAGATCCTTTCTTCAAGTCGAACTGGCAAAAAATGTCTTGGTTACAATTGGACAGCAACCATTTCACTGGAAGAATTCCTGATAACTTGTGTAACAGCTCTTTTCTCAAATTACTGGATATGAATGACAACCAGATCTCAGGTGGAATACCAGAATGCTTGGGGAATATGCAGTATCTTGAAGGTTTGGATCTCTCAACAAACAATATCAATGGCAGTCTACCAATTGGGTTCAGCCCTAAACGGATATTTTACCTTCACTTATCGAATAACAGACTCCATGGAATGTTGAAGGATACATTTTGCAATAGCTCTACTTTGACAACTTTGGACCTCAGTCATAACCTCTTTAGTAGCACAATTGCTAACTAGCTAAGCAGTCTTTACTATCAGTTGAATTATCTTCTCTTAAACAATAATAAGCTTGAAGGCGAGATACCAATTCAATTCTACAATTTCTATGATCTAAGATTGATTGATCTTTCCAACAATAACTTCTCGAGTGAAATTTTCCTTGCCTAAATCATTATAATTACAGAGAGAATGATTTTTCATTAGGTCCTAATGCATCAGGTCCATCAAGTATGGTTTACATGTCTCTTGTTTCCCCAAAGAAACCTCTGTAATTTACAATAAAAAGCAGATCAGACTCTTACCGAGGAAGAATACTGGAGTACATGTCAGGAATTGACCTTTCTTGTAACAAACTGACAGGTGAGATTCCTCCTGGAATAGGAACTCTTAAACAAATTCGATCTTTAAACCTATCCCACAATAGTTTGACAGGATCAATTCAGGCAACACTTGCACAACTTGGTCTGCTTGAGAGTTTGGATCTTTCTAACAACAGTTTGGATGGAGCAATCCCTTCTCAGCCTACTCAGTTGTATTCATTAGCAGTCTTCAACGTATCATATAATAACTTACGTGGAACAACACCTCAGAGGATTTTTCAGTTCACAACATTTGATAAGAATAGTTATTATGGAAATTCTCAGCTCTATGGATTACCATTGTCAATCAGTTGCACCCCAAATACATTACCAGTGCCATTGCCTAACAACAATGAAGAAGACAATGGCTTGATAGACATGGAAGTTTTCTATTTGAGCTTTGTAGTGACATATGTGTGCTTCTTACTGGGACTTGCAGTAGTTCTCTACGTAAATCCTCGTTGGAGAAGGATGTGGTTTTACTACATTTCAGATGCCACTGAGACATTTTACTACTTTATTGTCGATAACATTCCCAAGCTCTCTATGTTCTAAAATTATTTAGCCTCTGATATTGTCTAGGTGTTACTATTTTGACATCTGTTTTGTGTGTGTGTATGTTTTTTCCCTTAATTGATAAAGGCTATGTAGTAGTTATAGACTTATAGTAACAATATTTGAAGTTATGTTCGGTTTACAGCAACGGTTGGGACAATGATTGGAATATTTCTGCACTACACTGCTTATTTAAACTAAAACTGAAATAAACACGGACAAATCTTACCTAGTCCGGTCTTCATGAGCAGATCCTACTCAAATAAACTCCTGTAAAAAAAATTATTTTAGTACTGATGCATACAGTAGTGGATCTAAAAAAATCATTGGGGGCAAAACATATATACATATATAAACATACATTAAGAATTTACATCTAAGTATTAAAGAAAGAAAGTGGTTAACCACTCTCTCTTTTTTTTTTTTGAGAAAAGAGGACTAACCAAATTTATTAACTAATCAAATCCTCATACAGAGTTTGTGCTAAAAAAGAGGAGTATCAACCCAGAACATAGATTCTGTCAAAGAATTAGCCGTCCGTGCTAACTTATGGGCACACCGATTAACAGATCTCTTCACAAACTCGATAGACACATCTACTAGAGACAGCAGAATAGATTTACAGTCATCTAATACTAACCCAAATAAATTTCCCATGTCATGGCCAAATTTTATACCATGAACAACTATTTCTGCATCTGCCTCTATAATTACTTTCGTCTTTTGCTCATCTTTAATCTAGTTAAGAACCTCTCTAATAGCTAGAGCCTTGGTGACTTTAGCATCATGTTCTCTAATTCTTCTTGTCGAAACAACTCGAATCATCTTACCATTCTTATCTCAAACTAACCAGCCTACTCCTATAGCATTTGCATCTCTGAAAAGTGCAGCATCTACATTTATTTTGAGCCAACCAGCTGACGGTTTCACCCATTTTGTAACTACTGAGTGTGCTTGAGTCTGCATATTTCCTTGCACTGGATGTTGTGCTTGTGTCCATTGCTGTAAAAAAGAAGTACTAGAGTTCAAAACTTGAAAAAAGGTTTGAAGGTTGCCATTCCATACAAAATCATTCCTTCGTCGCCATATACCCTAACATATCATCAAACATTTTACCTTCTCCATCACCAAGTTACTGTCAAACAAATTATCTAGCCATTGTAAAAATGAAATCTCAGCACCATACTGCCAGCCTACATTTGCATCTTCCCAGATTTGCTGCACTGATGGATAGCCAAGAAAAAGCATGAAAAACCGTTTCATTATTTCTCCTGCAAATCACACATTCCTTTGCTATATCAATGCCCTTCATTTTTAAATTACAACATACAGGGACGCAATTTTGAGCTGCTCTCCACAACAGATTTTTCACCTTCGAAGGAACTTTAGAACTCCATAGCTTTTTCCAGGCAGACGAAGAAGAAAGTGTTGCAGCACCACTATTCAACCTTTCCAACAATAAATACGTACTTTTGACAGTGTATTTACCTAATTTGTTAAAGTACCAGTACCATCGATCCTCTCCAAAATGGAGACTTAGAGGAATGGATAGTATTAGATCCCTGTCTTGGTCAGCAAACATCTGATTGATAAACTCTTCATCCTACTGCAACCTTCCTTCCATCATTGGGTCTGAAACTTTCATGTTATCCATACCTTCAACCATTCCTGTTAAAATGAAACCTTCCTCTTCAGTTGGCAGCCATGGATCATCCCAAACCCGAGTTTTAATTCCATCTCCTATTCTCACTCTGGCCCCTCTTTGTATAACATCCTGAGTTGCCCAAAAGCTCCTCCACATTTAGCTTGGATTACTTCCCAATTCAGCTTCTAAAAAGGAGGTTTGGGGAAAATATTTAGCCTTCATTACCCTTGCCATGAGACACTCTAGATTTGTTAAACTCTTCCATCCCTGTTTAGCTAGTAAGGCTAAGTTAAAATTTTGCACATCGTGAAAGCCCAGACCTCCATTACTCTTCCGAGAACACATCCTGCTCCATTTAAGCCATTTAACTCCCTTCGGACTACCCCTACCTAACCCCCACCAAAATTTGTTCATTAGCCATTCCAGATCTTCACAGATTCCTTTGGGAAGGAGAAACATTCTCATAACATAATTAGGGACAGTTGCGCTACTGTTTTTAGCAAAACCTCATTGCTCGCACGTGATAAAAACTTTTTATCCCAACCTTTAATCTTTATTCGAACACGTTCCTTTATAAAAGTAAAAATTTCCTTCTTATCTCGGCCAATCATAACTGGAAGGCCTAGATAATGCTCATTAGATGTACTTTTAGAAACCCTTAGAATCCTTGTTACTTCCTGCCTATTTAGGACTGAAGTATTTCCACTAAATTTAATAGATGATTTAGTGTAATTTATTGACTACCCAGACTCCTGCTCATAGCTCACAAAAATCTCCTTAACACAAGTTCCTTCCTCTTTCATAGCTTTGAAGAAGAGGTAACTATCATCTACAAAAAATAGATATGAAATGAAGGCCCTCCTCTAGCAACAGAACCACCATGAAGCAGCCCTTGCCTTTCTTTTCTTCTAATTATAGTAGACAAAGCTTCAGTGCATAGTACAAACAGATAGGGGGGTAGTGTATCCCCCTGTCTCAAACTCCTTTGTGGAATTATTGGTCCAATCAGCTCATTCCTGAAAGACAGAGTATTTAACTGTTGAAATACAAAGATAGACCAATTTAATCCAACGATCCTCAAAACCCATCTTCTCTAGCACTTGCACTAAGAAATTCTATTCCACACGATGTAGGCCTTGCTCATATCAAGTTTTAGAGCAGCCCATCCATCCTTCTGTTGCCTTTTCCTCTTCATGTAATGCATAACTTCAAAGGCAATAACAACATTGTCAGTTATATGTCGACCCTGCATAAAAGCACTTTGAATGTCCAAAATTAAAGAAGGTAAGCAAGCTTTTTACCTGTTTGCTATCATCTTCAAGATCACTTTATTCAAGACATTGCAAAGTGATATTGGTCTAAGATCTCCCATGTTTACTACTACCTGCTTCTTTAGGATCAAGCAAATAATTGTGTCATTCCATCTTCTAAACTGCATGATTCCAGCGTATTCAGAACTGCTTTCATCACATCACTCCCTACCACACCCCAAAACTTCTGATAGAAACCAGAATTCATTCCATCGACACCAGGGGATTTAGCCTTATCCATTGCAGAGACCGCAATTTTTACTTCCTCCGTTGTAAAAGGCTCATTCAACAATCTATTCTACTCTATAGAAACTGACTTATCCAAGCAATTAAGCAAACCTGAATCTGAACCAGCATTTGAAGAAAACAACGAAGTAAAATAATTCATCATTAAATCTCCAATCTCATTAGTTCTCTCCTTCCAAATCCCTGCTTTGCCCTGCAACCTTCGGATCTCATTACACTTCCTTTTACAAGAGGATACACCGTAGAAACATCTAGTATTTGAATCACCCTCTCTAAGCCAAGTCGTTTTAGCTCTCTGCTTCCAATACACTTCCTGTTTCGCCATCACCTCAAATAGTTGTCTTTTAGTTTCAAATAGTTCCTGCATCGAAGAAATATCTGAATAACTCCTAAGAGCTCGCACCTTTTTCTTCAAAAGATTGATATTCCCCTTATAACTCCTTCCTATACCACCTCCCCATTCCTGTAAATGAGCACCACAATTTTTCAATTTCACAGAAATGTTTCCACTTACATTAGTGGCCCACGATTTACGAACTACATCAGCATATGATGCCTCCAGAAGCCAAGCATTCTCGAATCTGAAACTCCCTTCTTCTCTCTTTGAACTAGGCAAATTTTCGAGCTTTGCTCGGATGTTTTAAATTTTATTTTATTTTAAAAATTTCTTATTATATATATTATTTTTAAATAAAAACTTATGAAATTAATTAATAATTCTGAAAAGTTTAATTTTTACTCGACTCGACTTCACCTTGATTATAAATAAAATATAAATTTTATATATTTGAATTTTTTTTAACTTAATTTTATTCAATCTGGTCTTTCCTTGAATATAAATATATAAATTTAATTTTTTTCATTAGTTTATATTTAAATTCAACTATCAATAAATTAAATTTACATTATAAAAAGTATAAAAGAAAATGTGTTTGGCATGTATTTATAATAGTTTATTGTTATTTATAGAAAAATAATTTTAAAATAATATATTAATTTTTAATCGGTCATATAATTAAATTTTTAATTAACACATTTGTTAAAATAGCTTACAATTAAAATTTTTATATTAAATATATTTAATGAATATTTTTAT
>CANYLF010381574.1:0-13952 GCA_948193215.1 Bocquillonia castaneifolia
ACACCCCTCCTACTCATAATCACCAATGAATCAACCTCAATTAACAAAATCAAACATACTAATGATGCCAATACTTAATGAAATGATTTAACATACTTAAATGCATAATTAATTGTTAATTAATTATGGCCGTTACATAAAGTGTTTATATGTATATATGTATGTAGATACACACACATTAAAAATTATAGTTAATTGATAAATATATCACAATTTAATGTTATAACAATATATCAAGCAATATTTATTCAATTGCTGATAAATATTATTCAAACTCCAACTAAAGCTTATCTAATTATATGACATGGTGTATATTATTAAGGTTTACTGATCAGAAATAATACAATGAATTCAGTATGCGTAGAGGATTCTAACTAATACAAGTAGAGAGAATATAGAAGACTATTATGGATAGAATTAGGATTCCTGAAGATTAACCTTATCACCCTCGCACAAGTTGAGCATCATATGGCAAGATGATCAACTTGAACCACAAAGAGACAAACTGATCACACATCAATGGTTTAGTTATAATGTTCATAATGTCGTGTTTAGTGGAGATATATCAAACCTCAAGATGCTGCTTACCAATAAGATTATTTCTGGGCTTGGGCAACTGATAAAAATGCATTCTCCTCATTTTTCTTTTGCCTATTTTTTACTTTTAGTATCACAAACGCCACTCAAAGAAGTGGCGTTCAAGGCAAATGTCACTCTCCATAGTGGCATTGGTGGCTCTATCTGGAATTCGGGCTCTATCATAAGTGGTAGTTACTGATAATGCATTACAGCACACGAGTGGAATCGTTGGACTGCATTATAAGTAGTACTGGGGTGAAGAGATATGCAAAGAAATGCAATGCAGAAAGGAGAACAATAACCAAAGTAATTAAGAAGATAGGAAATTGCTTAGAATCTTATTCTTCTTAATTTTTTTTAAAAAAACTTCCCTAGTAGAGTCACCGCTGTGGATAGCAGGGCATGCTCACGGAGGCATCCAATGGCAATGGTTAGCTAACTCACTATTTTGGGTTTTAGATTTTAAGAATAGATGTGGAGTCACCACCCAAATTGCAACGAGGTCACCTAGTGATAAACAAACAGGTTGATTATTTTTGAATTCCTATTCGTTATCACTCTAGATGATTTTTGGGCTTGGAATAAGTATTCCATACTAAGGCAATTTTCATTTAATTAATTAAAAAGGTTATTATTTCCTACAAAGGACAAACAAAATAAAGCGATGAAACACTCAGAAAATAATATGGCATTAGCAAAGAATGAATGATCATCTCTAATATTATTTCTAACCAATTTTATTTCTCTGCATTTAGATATTCTTTGATTAGCCCAAGCCAAATTGAGTGTTGTTTGCTGTCGTGGTGAGTTTCTATTTATTTTAAGAATATTTACCGAATTAGTTATTTTCCTATTTATTTACATGTTATACATCCACAGTCAGTTTCTATTTATATTTTAGATTTTTATTTTAAATTAATGTTTTAACATTAATTCATTATTTATTACGTGAGATAATAAAATATTTAAAATATACAAACACCCTTAGAGAAAGGAAAGGGAAAATGATTTTCTACCAGTTTTAACCTACTTATTTTCCGGGTTTATTGGTTTAAATGAATTAATTATTCTAGCATTTATTTTAGGTGATTTTCATAAAGATGAAATAGGGTTAAAGAGTTTACCGATCAACTGGTTGGTCCTTCAAAGAAGGATTAGTCGGTTGATCTTGAAGCTTCAGAGAACTTTAGATCTTTAGGTTCCCTTCCTCATACTGATCAACCTATTGAATGATGTTGAAGGACTGGTCAAATCTTCTCTAATGGGCCAATGAATCTTCAATAACAGCCTAGGCCCAAATACATGAAAATATATTTGCTACCACCAACCCATCAACTGACCCAAACACTAAGATCAGTCGATCAATTGATTAATGAACCAAAGGAATGATGTTGATGAACTAGTCAGCACTGTAATAGGGGGACCAAAACATTGGAGATTGATATCAACCTATTTATTACAAATTTCTTCAAATAAAATATGCACAACAGTAAGTTGATGCCTAAAGAAGCTATAGGGACTCTAAGATGTCTTAAAAGAGTTTCTCAAGCTATTGAATCAAAAGTACATTTTGATTCATAACTTCGGTTCCTAAGCTCAAAACTTCAGTCTGTTTGTTCCAGTAGCATCTCCTCCTCACTAGGATGTTGTAGGTATAAAGAAAAAATAAAATGGAGTTAGTTCATGAAATAGCAAAAGTTAAAGTAACTAAAGATAAAATAAACAGGAGATGAAATACGTTTATTATGATGAATGGATGCCTTATGTATGGTAAGTTGCCATTAGAGTTTGTGATTGTTACTGCTTCTATCAGTAATGAGCTTTAGAATTAAATAGTTTTCCTCATCTGAAAACATAAGAAAGTCTCTCTGTTTTCTCTTAAAGTTCTGCTGTAATTTAGTATAATCTATACTCCCCATTCTGTTCCCCCCTATAAGTTGTCCAACAGGGTATTTATAGGAACAAGAGCTATAGCTCAGCAACTTGCCAACTTGTTCTGAAAATCCTATAAAATAGGTCGGCTTGAGGTCTATCAACCTCTTTGAGCACGTAACCTGTCCAAATCAAATCATTTCAAGCAAAGAGCCGATGGGTTCTTTGATGAACAACCAAACAAATGTTCACCAAAGAACTGTTCGAAACTTTGTTTACTTAAAATGGGCTTTGACCAATTTAGGCCCAATCAAGAGGTTAAAGGACTGATCGGTTGATCAAAGAACCAATCGAACCATTAAAGGGTCGGTTTAAAAACATTCAAAATATTTTAATTCTTTAGCTCATTCCTAAGAGAAACTGGCATATCAGAGTGATCCATATTGGACCGTATTCATCATCGGACCCTCGAACCGCTTCCACAAACCTGCATCCAGACATAAGGTGTCTACAAGGGAAAGTATGTAATACCCGTAATATTTTTATTAATTTTTTATTTTCATGTGACTAATATATATATATATAATAATGAATTTATATGTTAAGTAAAAAATTATCTTTTTCTTAAAACCCAAAAGAGCTAGTAGATTAAATAAAAATTTCAAAACTAAGAAAATAAGTCAAATTATTTTGTTTAATAAATTAGATCTTTGACATTTAACCGATCGAACCATTAAAGGGTCGGTTTAAAAACATTCAAAATATTTTAATTCTTTAGCTCATTCCTAAGAGAAACTGGCATATCGGAGTGGTCCATATTGGACGGTATTCATCATCGGACCCTCGAACCGCTTCCAAAAACCTACATCCAAACATAAGGTGTCTACAAGGGAAAGTATGTAATACCCGTAATATTTTTATTAATTTTTTATTTTCATGTGATTTATATATATATATATATATATATATATATATATATATATATATATATATGTATGTTTGTATGTATGTATGTATGTATAATAATGAATTTATATGTTAAGCAAAAAATTATATTTTTCTTAAAAACCAAAAGCTAGTAGATTAAATAAAAATTTCAAAACTAAGAAAATAAGTCAAATTATTTTGTTTAATAAATTAGATCTTTGACATTTATGTAACATTTAATAAAATCTTAATAAAGGATATATCAATATGATTTTTATATAAATTTTCTATTGTTAAATTTAGGTTAACTTAATTTTTCAAAAATTATAAAATAGATATTTGGAAGAGCTTTTAAATTAAATTTTCTAAATTAAATTGTTAGAATAAGTATAACTAATTAATTGAAGTGTGGGATTAAAGTTTTGTTTTAATTAAAAATAATTTCAGAAAGGGACTTAATTGCAAGGAGTAAGACTTTGAGATACATACACACACACGCTAAATCTGCCAAGGACCCATTTGGCCAAAAACTTGGAAAAACAAATTACAACTACAGTACCCAATATTCTCTACAGACGCTAAAGTTTTGTTTTAATTAAAAATAATTTCAGAAAGGGACTTAATTGCAAGGGGTAAGACTTTGAGATATATATATATATAGACGCACACACACACACTCTAAATCTGCTAAGGGCCCATTTGGCCAAATATATAGACACACACACACACACACACACACACTAAATCTGCCAAGGGCCCATTTGGCCAAAAACTTGGAAAAATAAATTACAACTACAGTACCCAATATTCTCTGCAGACGCTACAGTAGTCTGCCACCCTCTTCCCCTCCGACCAGCCGTTTCAAGCCATTTCAAGCTGTACTCATTACACTATTTTAAACCTCATTCCAGTATGAGCATTTATACACCAATTTGCACAATCGTCGTTTCAAAGAGATATTTTGCTTTGAAATTTCATCCATGGCCAGCCACCATGGCTTGGCATCCTCTAGTCCTCAATCATCAAAATCAACCCCAAATTTGACAACAAGGACCTTTAAAACCTAGAAAATCATACACTCGTGATAGTGGAGACCTCGTTTTACCAGTCATTAGAGTTCCTAGGCTGCCGGTTGGTGGCACATGAGAGGTATATTTGAAATCCTTTGATTATGGCAGTTTTGTCCGGTGGCCTTGGTGGCCAACGGCCACTACCTGCGTTGGTGACTGTAGACACTGGATTTTTAGATGCGGATACGTGGAAGCAGCACGAGAGCCCAGTGATGAATACGGTCTAGTTTAGATCACTTTGTTACCCAATTTCTCGTAGAAATGAGCTGAAGAAAAATAAAAATTAAAAAATTAGTTCAAAAAAATGTTACATATTTTTAAAATGTGTTTTTGGCCTAATTTAGGGTCCAAACAAGTATTTAAATATTTTTCTGAACCTTAAGATACGGTATAAACATACCAGAAAGTCGTTTTAACTCAAAAGCCCACTAGGCCCAGAAATAAACATCCGGCCAAATGTTTAATGGTCCGGCCGGATGTTCATTATTTTCAAATAAAACAATAGGGGAGCGTATGTACGATCCGAAAAAAGATAACGTGTAATGATCTATCATACCCTACCCACTCACAAAGCAAATTCTCCATGTCTCAGGGTAACCCTAATTTCTCAAGCTATAAAAAGAATGAGATGATAATACAGAGGGGGGATTCTTTGGAGGTGGACAAAAATTTTCTTCTAAAGAATAGATAGGAACAGAGAAAAACAATGGTTTTCATGGGAAGTTTACGATGATTTTCTAAAACTATTTTCTAGATTTCTTAATCATTCAACAGATCATTTACTACCCGAAGCGGTAAACAATATCATTTCTGAGGGCAACCAATCATCCATGAGCCATTCATGCATCAAGAATAAGCTCATTTCCCCATTTATATTATTTGCTTTATATCTTGCAATTTTTACTTTTTCTCATACTAATTTTGTTTAATATTCTGATCACATATATGAGTTTTACGTGAAGCCACGTGTGTTTTGGACGTCTCATATTCTAGTTTGGAGCCTCGTAACCATTGTTTTAACATTTCATAGTAACATTTTTCTTGGATTTTTAGTTGTGGATTCAAACCGTTTTAACCATCTAGACTAGTTCCTTAGGGGTCTGTATCCATTGTTTTTAGCTTGTATACAGTAAATATAAAAAGGACATGTAATAATACAGAGAAAAAAGCTTGGGGAAGACGGATTGCAAGTCTGACCGGACGTTCAAACATCCGGCAAGATGATTACAAACGTTCGGCCAGACGTTCATCTCTCCCCGGATGTCCCAACCTGCTTGCTTAAATTCGTGTTTTTTGGGCCTGGCCCATTAAGAACATCTGGTCAATTGATCAAACATCTGGCCGGACCTTCACGATGGAGAGCCAAAGTAAGGGATTTCAAGGCTGGGATTCCTCTTAAGCTTCAAAGTCGACCGGTTTACCTTCTCCCGAGTAGATCGGTAGATCGGTAAGATCTCTTTACCCTTTTTCGTTTAAATCACCTAGATCTGCTTGTTAAATAACTAATTTGAGATTTAAGTAATCAACCCAGTAAATAAGTAGATAAAATGGTAGAAAACTCATTTCTCCTTTCCTTTCTTTAAGGTTGTATGTTTATTATTACCATTTCTTTTCATATATTTCAGAAAAAATATAAAAAAATGAATTAATGTGCAAATATTAACCCTGGACAAAAAAAATCAAATGTAAACATGAGTTAGAAACTAATTGTGGATGTTGTGCATGTAAATAAATAAGGAAATAATCCACCCGGTTAAGTACTACTAAAATAAGTAGAAACTCCCCCAATCCAGCCAATCGCAATTAATCAAGTAGGGTTAAATATAGTGGACTTAATGCAGGACTAAAATTGATTAGAAACAATATTAGGCGCGCCCATTCATTGCATCCTATTTTCTAGGTGATTTTCTCGCTTTATATTGTTTGCCTCTGTTAGAAATAATGACCTCATTACTTAATTAAATGGGAAATTGCCCCAAGTATGGATGACTCATTCCAAACCTAGAAACCATCTAGTGTGATGACGAATGGTATTTTCCCGAAAAGAAATCTACCTGTTTGTTAATCACTAGGTGATCCTGATGCAATTCGGGTGGCGACGACACATTTTTCACAAAATCCAAAAATCCATTTAGTGAGTAAGTCACCATTGCTATTGGACACTAACCGACGGGCAGCGGTCAGACGAGTCCTGGGCGCTCTGTCCATAGTGGCGACTCCACTAGGGAGGTTTTTACAAATAAAAATGAATGAAGATTCCGAGTAATTTCCCATTTTTTAATTAATTTGGTCATTATTCTCCTTTGTATTACACGTAGTTCTCCATTTTTAGGGTCCCTATAAACCCCAGTACCATTTATAATGCAATTCAACAATTCCATACCAACTTCTTGGATTGTATTATTAGTGGACAACTCACAGTGATTGGGAATCCTACCTGGCTTACCGTCTAAGCAATGCTTAATGAGTCACAGTTAATGGGAAGCCCATACTGGATCTCCTACCATCCTAGCAATGGTTAATGGAGTCCGACTTTGTGGGAGCCTTCTTAGCCAAGCCAAAGAGTCAAAGCCTTTCATGTAATGACCATAGAAGTTTCCATTAGGCTATACCTACTAATCCTACTTGCTGCAATGATGCCATGAGTATTTATGATCGTTAAGCCTTAAACCTATACTGAACTCTGCTTGTCTAAAGGTAGAATTTAGGTACAAGGATACAGACTTGATTATCATAAATACTATTATTTGTTAGGATAGTTGGAGAGAACATTTATGTGCGACGGTACTATCATCCCCTGTTGATGAAATAAAGTACACCAACCTACCTAGGAAATTGACTTTTGACCAATGGAATATGTGTATGGGAGCAATAAGGTTGGGAGGCCTGCCAGTTGGTAGTATTTGTTACTTGTGCAGCTAACAAGTTTTCTTATTTTCTTGTCATGCATACATGCATATTAATACATGCATCTGCATCTCATGCATGTTGCTAATCCTTCTTATTTTGCAGTAAATATTGAGTCTCGGTCAACTTGGAGAAGAGTAGGAAAAAGGCTAGTCAGAGACAGTACTGACTCAGACAGAATGGCAGGAACTGGACAACCGTTTGATATGGATGCAATGTTGACCACCTTGAGGACCATGATTAGGGAAGAGGTTCAAGATGCCATCAGCACCAAAACACCTGAGAACCCACCTCTAGAAGGGGAAGACAGAACTGAGGTCATGATGCTCTCTCTACCTTGACTAGGAAGATGGAACAGCTGCAAGAGATGGCCCGGGAGAAGAAATCAGACACAAAATTGACCTAGAAAATATGGGGGTCAAAGGCATGAAGAAGTTGCCTCCCAAATTTAACATGCCTGATATGTAGAAATTCAATGGAATCGGAGATTCCAAGCTTCACCTTAAGCAATATGGGTCTATTATGTCGGCCACACCACTTGACAATGAACAAAAGGTGGGGGTGTTCCCGCTATCTTTGACTGGAGTAGCCTAAGACTGGTACCACCGACTACAAGCTACAATCCAGTCCAACTGGAAGGAACTTTGTGAAGCATTCCTGGGGAAATATGCCTATAACACCAAGCTGGAGGTTTCCCTAAGAGACTTGGAGATGACCAAACAGAGGCACAATGAGCAGTTTGCAGACTTCCTGACCAAATGGAGAAATAAAGCGGCCTTACTCAAAGATAGACCTTTTGAAATGGACCAAGTCAGAATAGTGGTCCGGAATGTGCTCCTTAACGTGGTAGAGACTCTACAGATAATGAACTCTAAAACCTTGGCTAGCCTATATGATGATGGGTTATAATGCGAGGAGAAAGAGTCGGAGAAAAGGAAGAACCGGAAAGGAAAAGCCAATTATAGCCGACCCTCAAACACCAAAATCGCAGATGTAAACCATGTGATCACCAACCAGAAGTTTTCCAACTTCAACGAACCACTATCCAAAGTATTCAAGAGACTAAAGAGGCAAAACCTACTCAAATCGGAACCAGCTAGAGTCCTACCTAACCAAAACTCACTTGGTTACAACCCCGACGCCTTTTGCAAATTCCACCAAACCTCCGGACATTCCACTGATAACTGTCTCAAACTCAAACACTCTATCCGAGATCTAATCGAAGCATGCAAAATTACTAACCCAGACAATAGACCACCTAGAACCAAACACAACCCCTTACAAAACTATCACAGAGTACCTCCCCCTAATCAAAACATGTGTATTAAATCTGGTTTTTCTAAAGTTGAGGTTTGATCTTCTTTCGAGTCTGACTCTACCTGGACAGATATGGTTACCCTTCCATGTAGGACATTTGAGGGAAGAACTTCCATAGTTAGGAGACTTGACTGGCTTTTACAAGCTATAGATAAGTTCTGACGAGTAGGTCAGAAATGTGTATATGTTTGATGTCTAGTATTCTTCCAGCGAAGATGAAGTAGAACTAGCAGACACTTTCCATTTGACTCGGAACAATGAATCCCTGTTACAAGTTACCCGAAGTGGTAGAGACTATCAGAGAAAAGATCTCAACATCCCAAAATCTAGCCATCGGAGGAATGGTCCTATTCCAGAAACAGGGAAAGACATTAGGGAGGTCAGAGAAGACCTAATAACGGAACAGTTAAAGAAAACCAAAGCCAAAGCAAGTATTTGGGAGGTGTTGGTGTATTCTGAGTTACACAGGAAGGCTTTAGTGGATGCATTATCCAAGATTCAAGTCCCTGAGGATGTTTCTCCCAAGAACATGGTTGGATTGATGTTGGAAAGGAAGTCGGGCGAGATTATTTTCTCTAATAAGGACAAACCTCTAAAAGGTCGGGAGCATAACAAGGCTTTGTATATTGCTGCTTAGGTTAATGGCAAAAGAATATCATATGTTATGGTTGATGATAGATCTGCTATTAACGTCTGCCCATCAAAGCTCCTTCCTAAGCTAGGAGTTTCTGCTGTTGATCTACAGCCATCCGATTTAGTCATCCGAGCATATAATGACTCAAAGAGGAGTGTAGTGGGTACCTTCACTGCTAGGATCAAAGTTGGTCCGATTGAATCCGAGGTAAGCATTACGGTCTTGGATATTCCTATAACCTTTGTAGTTCTATTGGGTAGGCCATGGTTTCATTCCCTAGGAGGGGTTCCATCCACACTTCACCAGAAGATCAAATTCCCATATGAAGGAGGCATTCTGACTGTTAATGCTAAACCAATCCATTCAATAGCAGTGCCGCAAGCTGCACTTAGGGGAGAGATTTCCCCCATAGAATTTCAAATCATGGTAATCAAAGGAGAACATATGGGCCTACAGGTCAATTCCATGCTTCAAAAGATGAACTACTTCCTTAGCCTCAGGCTAGGAAAGAACCAACAAAGGGTCACTACTTTTCCAGACTTCAAGACTCAGACTACCCGCAATGGTTTGGGATACACTAGAAAGTCTTCACAAAAATGGAAGTAGAGTTTTATCAAGAAGGGAGGTTTATATGAATTCTTTGTGCCGGAAACTCAGAAGACGCCAAAGGAAGCTGCAAGCAATAAAAGCTCTGCCTTGATCCTAGAAGAACTTATCACTGAGAACCTGGCTGCCAAAATAGAGGAATTGGTGATTCAAGAAGAGGCTGAAGATGGCAAGAAAGCTGCTATGGAGACTGAAGATGGCAAGAAAGCTGCTAAGGAGACTGAAGATGGCAAGGAAGCTGCTATAAAGGCTGAAGATGGCAAGGAGGATGCTGCCCAGCTTAGCTATTCTGATATTGATGCTTTTATTTATGATGCATTTATGGAATATTTCTATTCTATTGATGTAATAACTCCTGACCTCTTTGAGGAGGAGGAAGTGTTTATTTCCAAGGTCAATGATATAAACACCGACTTTGCTTACTTGTGTGATGTTCATCTTGATGGCACTATGCATTTCATTGATCATGTCATAAGCATTTTAACATTAATTCTGTGCAAACAAATGCATTCAATTTAGGTACAAAAGAAACACCACAGGAAATACTGATCGCGTCTAATGTGACCCCTGAAGAGAGAGAGAGATTTGAACACATCCTAAAAAAATGGAAGGAAGTATTTTCTTGGACCTACGCAGACATGCCTGGAGTACTTGATAGAAGTATAGCAGAACACTTCATTCCTACTAATCCCAATAAGAAAGCAGTCAAGCAGAAGCTTAGGAGATTGAGACCAGAATGGGCACAGTTTATTAAAGAGCAGATAGCCAAGCAATTGAAAGCAAAGTTCCTAAAAGTGATTAAATATCCCAAATGGTTGGCCACTATTGTCCCAGTTCCTAAAAAAGACGGTAAAGTTAGAATGTATGTAGACTTCAGAGATCTGAATAAAGCATCACCAAAGGATGATTTTCCTCTTCCTCACATTGATGTACTTATTGATAGCGTGGCAGCCAGTGCTATGTCCTCTTTTATGGATGAGTGTTCCTGGTATAACCAAATCATGATGGCTGTGGTTGACAAGATGAATACTTCTTTTGTGACAGAATACGGTACTTACTACTACACAGTAATGCCTTTCGGGCTCAAAAACGCGGGGGTAACACATCAGAGGATGGCTACAACTTTGTTCCATGACCTAATGCACAAGGAAGTGGAGGTCTATGTTGATGACATGATGGTTAAATTTCCCACTTGAGAACATCACTTTGATGCCCTAGAAAAGTTTTTAGCCAGAGCAGCCAGGTATAATCTGAGACTGAACCTGGCAAAGTGTGTATTCAGGGTAAGAGAAGGCAAACTGTTAGGACACATAGTCAGCTAGAAGGGGATAGAGGTGGACCCAGACAAAATTAAAGCTATTCAAGAAATGCCGCCCTAAAAAATAGAACAGGAAGTCAGAGGATTCCTGGGGAAAATCCAATATGTCAGCAGGTTCATCTCACGATTAATCATGATCTGTGATCCCATCTTCAAGCTATTGAGGAAGAACTAACCTAAAGAGTGGAACCCTAGTTACTAGGAGGCATTCGAGAAAATAAAACAATACTTGTCAAGACCATCGGTACTGCAACCTCCTAAAGCTGGGAGACCACTAATCTTATACATGGCACTAGAAGAGGAAGCCATGGGTGCAATGGTATCTCAAGCAGATGGAATTAGGACAGAGCATACGGTGTACTACCTCAGCAAGAAGTTGTCGATGTCAAGTATGATATAGTTCAGAAGACTTGTTTGGCAGTCATTTGGGTAACTCGTAAGCTCCGGCATTACTTTCAATCCTACCAAGTGGAAGTGGTGGCGAAGATTGATCCTCTACGGTACTTGTATGAAGCCCCTGTCCTTTGGGAAACTGGCTAAATGGTTGGCACTATTGACTGAGTTTGACATCCGGTACACTACCAAGAAGGCAATCAAAGGACGGGCAATTACCGAATTCTTGGCCCTCAATCCAAAAGAGTCAGACGAACAATTCAATTTTGAATTCCCTGATGAGGGACTTAATGCAATAGAAGTTCAGGGACAGATTTTATATGACAGAGCGGTAAACCATAAAGGAGCAGGTATCGATGTACTATTCATAACACCTATAGGGGAACAAATTCCACTTGCCAAGAAGTTAAAGTTTCCGGCCACCAACAATATGGCCTAATATGAAGCCTGCATCTTCGAATTAGAATCAGCAAGCTTCGCAGAAGCTAAAGAAATCTTAGTCTACGAGGATTCAAAATTAGTTGTCAGTCAAACAACGGAAGAATGGGAAGTCAGAGATGAAAAGTTGAAGCCATATGTTGAACACCTACAACAAATCAAAAGCTACTTCTAGAAATGCAACATGTTTCACCTGTCGAAAGGAGAAAATCAAATGGCTGATGCTCTAGCCTCACTTGCCTCAGTATGGGAGGATCCCAGCAAAATACAGATGAAACCATTGGTGATGACAAAAACTAGACAGCCATGTTACCAGAAGGAGGAGATAGTGTGCTCTATCGGGCCTCAAGAAAAACCCTGGTTCTAAGATGTCTTAAGATACCTTGAAACACTGGAGTACCCGAAGAGATCAGCAAGTAAACAACGTTTCACCATACGACTCCAGTCCAGAAGCTGCACTATCCATGAAGGCGTGTTGTATCAAAGATCACCCGTTGGAGTGCTTCTTAGATGTGTCACAAAAGAGGAGGCTGATGGAATCATGAATGAAGTTCATGCAGGAGCCCGTAGGCCCCATATGAGTGGGCCTATACAATCATTGAAGATACAGAGGTAGGGGTGATACTGGGATACCATGGACAAGGATTGCACTATAATTGTTCATAAATGCCACAGCTGTCAGATATATGGAGACCAGATTCATGTTCCACCTTTAGAATTGCACAATCTTGCTTCCTCGTGGCCTTTCTCTACGTGGGGAATTGACATCATGGGACCCATAAAACCTACTGCCTCCAATGGTCATAAATATATCATCGCGACAGTTGAGTACTTTACCAGATATGTGGAAGATGTTTCACTCCCAACAGTCACCGCGCACAGCATGACAGAATTCCTAGCTAAAAGGATCAAATGCAGGTTTGGGCTTCCCCATCACATAGTGTTAGACAATGGAGTGCAATTCCAAGGGGAAACAGCCGACTTTTTGAAAGAGAATGGCATAGAGCACCACAAATCATCTCCTTACAGACCACAAGCCAACGAGACTGTTGAAGCTGCTAACTAGACTGCCAAGAAGATACTAGCAAAGATGGTTAGGACATATAAAGATTGGTCGAAGCAGTTATCATACAGTATTTTCGGATACAACACCACCATGAGGAGTGTAATAGGGCAAACACCTTTCTCTTTGGTAAGTGGAGGAGAGGGAGTGCTTTCGATAGAAACACAATGAAGGTCACTTTGGGTATTATTAGAATCACAGTTACCAGAGACTGAGTGGGCAAAGAAGAAGTACAGATAATTGTTATCACTAGAGGAAAATAGAAAGAAAGCCCTCTACCATGCATAATTGTACCAACGAAGGATGGCCAGATCATTCAACAAGAGCATCATGCCTCGTGCCATTAAAGAGGGAGACTGGGACCTAAAGCAGGCTAGGCTCATTCCTTTTGATCCCAGAGGGAGGTTCAAATCGATCTGGGAAGGTCCGTACATGGTTATGAAAGTCCTACCCAAGGGGGCAGTCAAGATTTCAAACTTTGAGGGCAATGAGTTCACTCAACCCATCAACATGGACAGGCTGAAGAAATACTACCTATAATAATAATAAAAAAATGATGATGAAAAAATGATAATAATGATTTGAGAGAAAATTTCCAGCTGGAAAACCTGTAAACGACGGTTGGTAACGGGGGGCATATTATGCACGATTAGTGTAGTACGCTTTTGTAAATAAAGGAGTGCATTATATTAATAAAACATAATTATTAATAAACATTGTCTTATTTATGATAACATTGAAATGGTTACATCTGCTTGAACAAGAAAACATTTTCAAAGTACATGCAAAGGGCGGATATGAGACCACCTAACGCCCAGTGTTTCCATA
>CANYLF010381591.1:0-10313 GCA_948193215.1 Bocquillonia castaneifolia
AATTTCACATTCCATAATACTAGTATCATTTAAGAAATTAAATTTAATAAGAAAAAAACGAAATATTTCTTTAAAGGATCTGAGAAGAACATAGTTAATTATACCACTTATCATTAGGGTTTTAATCGAGCCGAGTTTTGGGATGTTCGAGCTCGGTTCATTTACTTAATGAGCCGAGTTCAAGTTCAAGTTTCAACGTCATTTAGTAAACAAGTCGAGTTCAAGTTGAGCATCGCTGTGTTCATGTAGTGTTTATGAGTCTAACTGAGATTTTGTCGAGTTTTATTTTAATTTTACAAATATTAATTTAAAATATTTTTATTATAAAAATTATTCTTAAAAAATGATATTCACAATTTAATGTATATAAATTATAATTTAAAAATGAAATGTATGATTACAAATATAATAATGACAATTTCTAATAATTAAAAAATAATTATAATTGTATATTTATTGATAAATTTATTTTACTTATAAAATTAATATATAACACTACAAGAAAATCAAGGATTTGCATTGGAGGAGCCGTCGCAAATCACAGCAAATCCGTCGCAAATATCATTTTGTGACGGCCTATGTCTGTCGTGAAATATAGCATCACAGATTCTTTTGTGTTGGAAAGGAGTAGTCCGTCGCAAATTTGCAATGGATTCTGTGACGGAAATAAGCCGATCGCAAAAGTTGCAAAAATCGGAGAGCAGATCTGCAACCCTATTTGTGACGGATGTGGCCTTCAAAAAATAAGTTGCAACGGACATTTCCGTCACAAATTTGAGCGGAGCTTTGGGATGTTCAAGCTCGATTCATTTACTTAACGAGTCGAGTTCGAGTTCAAGTTTCAACCTCATTTAGTAAACAAGTCGAGTTCAAGTCGAGCATTGCTGTGTTCATGTAGTGTTCACAAGCCTAACCGAGCTTTTGTCGAGTTTTATTTTTATTTTACAAATATTAATTTAAAATATTTTTATTATAAAAATTATTCCTAAAAAATGATATTCACAATTTAATGTATATAAATTATAATTTAAAAATGAAATGTATGATTTTATAATAATGACAATTTCTAATAATTAGAAAATAATTATAATTGTATATTTATTGATAAATTTATTTTTACTTATAAAATTAATATATAACATTACAAGAAAATCAAGGATTTGCGACTGACGGAGCCGTCGCAAATCACAGCAAATCTGTTGCAAATATCATTTTGTGACGGACTTTGCGACAGCCTATGTCTGTCGTGAAATATAGCATCACAGATTCTTTTGTGTCGGAAAGGAGTAGTTCGTCGCAAATTTGCAATGGATTCTACAACGGAAATAAGTTGATCGCAAAAGTTACAAAAATTGGAGACCAGATCTGTGACCCTATTTGCGACGGATGAGGCCTTCAAAAAATAAGTTGCAATGGATATGTCCATAACAAATTCGGTCGCAGATGAAAAAAATTGCAAAATTTCTTGCATTTTGCGGCGGTTTCTGCAACGGATGTGTCCATCCCAAACTGTCATGGACAAGTCCATCACAGATAGCGTCACAAAATGCAAAAATTTTTGCAATTTTTTTATTTTTTAATTACTAATTATAGTAATTCAATTTAAACCGGTTATACCTGTTTTGCAGTAATATGTACTAAAATTTATTATATTTTGTAATCGAAAACTAAGATTAAAACTGAATTGAATATAAACAAAGAAGAATGATAAAATGAGAAGAATATATTTACAAATGATATATAAAACCCTACTATAATAAAAATGGAAAATCAAAAACCAAAAATTGTAATATGTAATAAAAATGAAGGTAATTGTACTGTATGTGAAGGAAATGAAGCAAAAAACCTAACACGCTGAAGTGATAGAAGGATCTGAAGGTGCTGCAAAGGTAGGAGGGTCCGATGCTCTGTTAGAAGTGTGTTGTGGAGCTGATGCTGATGTGTCCAACGCTGGCTGGGATGTAGGTAATGCAGCAGGTGATCAAGAAGGGGGTGCACCTATGTAAATAAGAAGATATGGCAGCGGTACCTCAACCTTGGGGAAAACTAAATCCAAAACCTGCACCTCAATCTATCACACCACTACAGCCAGAACGTCAATGTGTGCACGATAACACTGGTCAAGCACCTGCACCACGCTCCTCATGATCTCAGTCCGCATCTAGTGGTCCATCTGAGTTAGCTGAACCTGTGATGACACTTGATGTTGGTCTAACTCTCTCTAAACCTTGATCTACACGGTGGCCTGAAATTCAGGATCAAAACGATAACTATCACCGGAGGGCGATGATAGACGCTGCTACGATGTAGAAGCTAATGATGGAGTAGAAGGTGCCGAACCATAGAACGAATCCACTGTCGATCCTAGTCCATTAACCTGACTTCTTCATCCCTGGAACGGCCTCCCAGTACAGCTCATCATCAGTCATAACCTTCCCTTCTAACTCTCTCGCAAACTTTAGCTCTATAAAACATTCCTACAATAAAGTTATGATTTGATAAAATTAAAGCAAGTTCAAGTAGTTAAGTTAGAAATAATGTAATGATATCAAATCTGTAAGAAATACTTAAGTAAAATTAAGAATGACTTACATAAATCGTCGTTGATCTTTGATCAACAAACCGTGACCTATCCTCCTTATCGGTGTGCATGTCTATGAAGACAACTAGACAAGAAAGGTAGTAGGAGCCTTTCTCATTTCAGCCTCCTAAAATGGGATATTTGAATCAGTTACATCTTATGTACAAGTAATTAAAAAAATTAGAAGCAGTAAAATTAATGACTTACTATTGCAACAATATGTTCAGCATATGATCGGCTGCCCCATGTGTGTTGGGAATATCTTGTACCTAGGTCGGCCGACTCACTCATCCTGTTTCTCTTTGTAGTAGTGGACCTAGTCTGGTAAACTTCCTTCACCCACTTTGCCTCCCAAGCCTTCCAGGCATCCTCATGAACGCAAAGCCTACTAATCCCCCCATACCTCAAGCTGTAGAGAAAGTTAGCTGCTTGGCGCTCCCAAGTCTGCCCAAAATCAGGATTAGGCACCTCCAATCTATAATTTTTCTAATAAAACAAATAGTTAGTATAAAACACAATTGAAAGTGTTGGCTTTAGTGGCATCAATCCATCTTATTTTGAGTTTAATAACCCTTTATCTTTGTCTAACAAAGTTTCTAAGTGTGTAGGTTTTCAAACAAGCTAGTTTTAAATGAATCCATCAAACCGTGCCCGCGACATAGGGGAGTCGTGCCCGTGGCTATATATCACCCCCGAACTGAGGAAATCGCCCCCGCGACCAGCGACATAGTTCGCCCACGAAATGGAAATCGCGCCCAAACTTTTTGGTGAGAACTTTGAAGGTTTCTGCATACAAAGATTCACGCCCGCGACTCACCAAGTCACACCCGCGATTTGAGAAACAGAGAGCCTTATTCTTAAGGCTCAAAGTTGCGCCAGCGATGGACTAAATCACCCCCGTGATTTAATTAGGCAGAAGCCGCTCATCAAAGGGAATCAAGCCTCTCCTCAAGGCATCTATCCACACTTTTTCAAAAGCATTCTCTGCCCAGTAATTTTGCTCCCACGTTTAGAGAATTGCTCCTGCAGATTTATCAAACAGAGAGCCGCTCATCAAATAGAGAGCTGCTCATCAAGGCATCTAGCCGCTCTCTCAGAGCATCCCCTTGTCCAGTGATTTTGTGTCCGCAGTCAGAGATGTCGCCCCCACGACATTCAATGAAGTCTCTGAAAAACTAGCCGTTACACAGATCGCGCCCGTGACTAATGAAGCCGCGCCCGCGACCTGACAATTTTCAGTGCATTTAATGCAAAAGCAACTAGACTTTAGAGACACCCTTGGGGTTATTTCTAACAGCTAGTTTTGGGTATTTTGGCTATAAATACCCATCATAAATGGTCTTCAAGTAAGACCATTAATTCCTTTGATAGCCAAACTCTTGTAAAATCATCTTTCATCTTTGTAATTAATTTTTGTTTGGTTTTGGGTAGCTAGAACTCTCGAGCATTTGTTGCTTGGGTTGAGTGAATTAGTTATCCATTGTACTAGTGTTAATTCTTTGTGAGTTGGGAAAAACTAGGGATGGTTATGAGTTAGCCATTTGTAAAAACTTATTGTAAAGGTTTGGTGTTAGCCTCTTGGAAATACTAGGGTTTGTGAGTTAGCCTTGGGTAAAACTCATTGCAAAGGTTGGAGATAGCCTTCTAAATCTCCTTGTTACCCTTGGTGGATAGTGGAATCCCAAATTGTGTATTTGGGAGAGTGGATGTAGGACAAATTGGGTCCGAACCACTCTAAACCTTTTGTGTTCTTCTTTTCTTCCCTAATCCATTCTTGTAACATTTTTTAATTTCTAATTCCATACCAATTCACCCCCCCTTCTTGGTTTCTACACTAAAGAATTGGGACCCCTTACTATGTAAGTTCTCTTCAAAACTTGCTCTATGGAAAGGATCGTGCTTGTCCTGTGCTGGTAGACTTGTTCTCATTAAATCAGTGCTGTGTAGCCTTCCTATCTATCTTATGTCTCTTTTTAAGTTCCCTATTGCTATTACTAATAAAATAGAGACTTCCATGAGCAATTTTTTATGGAAGGGAGATCCAAATGGCATATCATTTTGTAAAATCTCTTGGAATAATATTTGTAACCCTCTTGAATGTGGAGGACTGGGAATCTGCCCTCTACCTCTTAGAAATGCAAGTTTACTCATCAAATGGGTTTGGAAGATTCATTCATCAACATCATTCTCCACGTGGCACCAGGTTGATCTACAACACAACCACATTTCATCTTGGTCTGACATCTCCTCAGCAAACCAAAATCGCCTCTCTCACATATGGAAAGGAATCTACCAGGTTTTCATTTCTATCCAGCACTTTTAGGACTTGTTTATAAGTTCTTGTAGCTTCATTCTAAAAACTAGTACACACTTTTTATTTTGGCACGATAAATGGATACAAGACTCACAACCCCTATTTGAGAGGTTTTATAGATTTATTTATGCTAGCTTTTGATATATCAATCTCGGTCTCTTAAGCAAAGTCAATACTCCTAGTCAGTAATAGTAGGACTGCCAGACTCTCCCAATCTGCTTGACTTGAAGAATTGTGAAACATTATCGCAAGTTGTCCAACAATTTTAGGAGAAGGCAAAATTATTTGGAAAAATGATACATCTTCCAATTACACCGTAAGCTCATTTGTGAAAGCTTATATGAGAGATCGATACAACACAATACAACAGTTTCAATTATCCTGGCCTTCTGTTGCTTTGCCCAAAAATAAATTCTGCATCTGGATAGTCCTTCCCAGTTCTGTGAACATTGATAATGTCTCTTACCAGTTTTGTGACAACACTGAAACCTAAGAGCGCCTTCTTATTCATTGTCATTTTGCATATTTAGTTTGGTGCGACCTCTTCGGTTGGATGAAGGTACCATTGATTTTGCCCTCTGACCTCCCTGATTTCTTCATCCAATGCTCTTCCATAGTTAAAGGTAAATATCAAAAATCCTTCGTTACTTCATTGTGGATGATTTTGGTTTGGGAAATTTGGAAATGGAGAAATAAAAATTTTTTTGACATCAACGTAAGGCCTAGAGACATTTTCTATTCAAGCTTGTATCTAGTTGCATTTTTAACCAAATGCAAATATCTAGGCTTACCTTACACTGCAGACACTATTGTATGTCATTCATATTCTTTCCTTTTTCTATAATTTGATGCCCATACCTCTTGGTCTCTTTCAATAATACAACAACATTCATAAAAAAAGATTAATTTGATGAAAGTACTTTACAAATAACTATTAATTTCAATGTTCAAAACCATATTTTCCCACTCAAATTTTATTTCAAAAAGGCCTTGCAAAATTAAAAAAATTATTCTATGCAAACCATAATCCAATCCAGTTAAAATTCCTAGTCAATTTTATTAATCTGGTCGAACCAAATGAACCAATTATGAACTGAGTTTAAGAAAACACAATTATTTTGATATTTTGAAATTTTTTAACAAATTAATTTAAAACTAATAAATTGATAAAAATAAACCAGTAATAATTTTATTATTTACTTTATGAATTTTCTTAATTTAATATAAAAAAACTGTTTGTTTGGTATAAATGAATTCCTTGAAATTTTATGGAATTCATTTCCAAATCCATAGTTTATGTGTTTGGTATAAATGAAAATTCATTTATTTTATTGCTTTTTTAAAAACTTTAGAATTGACATAACTAAATCAAATGAACACTTAATTTGGAACTAAAATGAATTCCACACTAGAATTGAACCAAACAAAGTGTAAAGTATGAAATCATATGGATATTAACCAGTTGATTTGACTCTTAGAATTAAACCAAACAAAGACTAAAGTATGAAATCATATGGATATTAACCAGTTGATTTGACCTTTAAAAACGGGCCAATACACTCGTTCAAGCTCTAACGCAATTTTAGAAAAAATGTTGTAAATGTCAAGAATAAAGGTTATATCAGTCTTTTGTCTTATTTTATAGACTATTTATAACAATATTTTCTCTTTTGTCTTGTTCAATTCTAATGTGGAATTCATTTCATTTTCAAATTATTGAATTTTTTTTAAAGTGTACATTTGATTTAGTTATAATCAATTTCTAAAGTATTTAAGAAACAATATAAATGAATTTTCATTTATACCAAACACATAAACCATAAATTTGAAAATTAATTTCATAAAATTTTAAGAAATTCATTTATACCAAACAAACCCAACTTCTTTCAGAGATGAATTGAGTGTTACTTTGTTTAGCTCAACTGGTTAAACTACTTATTTAGTGACATAAGAAAATTTAATCTAATATCTATTAATAACTAACTGTTGGATAATAATAATAATATTATTATTATTATTTAACTTGATTTAGGTTCATATTTAAGACCAAAATTAAGTTTAAAATAATTAGCTCAATTTTTAGAAAATAAATATCCAACCTACCTTAAATAATTTATTCAAGAGCTTTTCTAGAAATTGGCTATGTGTCATAATTATGTGGTTGATGAATAATAACCATAGAAATTAAAGATATTTGGAAGGATATTTTTTGGTTGAGTGGAGTTTGTTATAAATACCCATTGGTTCAATTGTGTAGAGCATCAAGAAATAGAAAAAGAAAAATAAGAGTGATAAGTTGTGTGAGAGTTGTAGTGAGTAATTAGTGATAAGTTGAGTGTTATTTGTAATAAAATAAGAGTGAGTTGTTTAAAATAATGTAATAAAATTTCTTTTATTGTTGTATTTTGGTGTTAACAAAGTGGTACCAGAGCCTAATGTGGCAGTATAGCATATCGAATTGAAGAGCTCGAAGAGAGGAATGCAACGACACCAAAAGTAGCTTCATCAGACATCGGAAGAGTTCGAAATTGCTGCTAAAAGTTTGATGCCTGGAGTTGAGTCAACTACAAGAAAATAGGTAATCTGTGACGGCCACAACCGTAGCAAAAAATGGAAATTCCTTCGTAAAAAAATATTCTGCAACCAATTCTGCGACGAACAACGGCCATCTGTAAAAACCTTGACACATATATTTTGTGATAAAATAACAAAGTGCCTCGCAGATTCTGCAACATAATTTTGCGATGAATGTTCCTTTTGGTAGCAAATTTGAAGAATGTGACTATCTGTGACGGCAATGTTCGTCGAAGAATCCATCACAGATTAAAAAAATTAATGATAAAAAGAGTGGAGAAAAAGCGATGCTTTCATCGACAAAGGCGTCGTCTGAGGGGATAAATCTTGTGGGTTTTACAAAGTTTGTTTTACATGATGTTGTGTGGAACCCAGCTGTGGAAAGATAAGCCGTAGGCCATGCTTACCGCCTTGGACAGAAAAAAGTTGTGTACATTTACATCTCTAGCATAAGGAACAAAGGAACAGAATTTGGATGTACTAAAGGTCCCTACTATTCTTATTTTAGAAAAAGGTCACACTCCCAGGAATGAGAACACAGATATACTTGACAAAGAAGTATATCAGTATTCTCATTTCATGGAAAATCTAGTTTGTCTCATATTATTATAATGAGAACTATGGAAAAAAAACTCAGCTAAAGAAACAATATTTCCTTTCAATAGTCTCAAATCACTATAAATGGTAGCAAGTATAGCTAGTGGTGAAGCAATTCGAGACTAAAAGTGAATGGGGGAGGTTTTTGACTTATCTTCACAAAAATACATGGTAAACATCAGTGGCTGGAGGTAATTTATGCAGAAAAATAATTTAAAATTTAGTGATGTTTGTGCCTTTGAACTGATTGAAAGTTGGTCCGATCAATCAGTTCGAAGACACAAACATCACCAATTTCCAACTGATTTATCTACGCAAATTCGCTCCAACCACTGATATGCACACCATGTTTTTTTTTTTTTTTGTGAAGGTAAGTCAAAAACCTCCCTCATTCACTTTCGGTCCTGAATTGCTTTACCACCAACTGTTCTTGCTACCATTTATGGTGATTTAAGACTATTGAAAGGAAAGATTATTTCTTTGGCTGAGTTTTTTTCCCCATAGTTCTCATTATAATAATACGAGACAAACTAGATTTTCCAAGAATTGAGAATACTGATACACTTCTTCGTCAAGTATATCTATGTTCTCATTCCTGGGAGCATGACCTTCATCTAAAATAAGAATTAAGTAGCGACCTACAGCACATCCAAACTTCTTCCTATGTTCCGAATTATGCTAGAGATGTTAAATGTACACAACTTTTTCCTGCCTAAGACGGTACGCACGGCTTATGGCTTGTCTTTCCACTCCTGTGCTCCACACAACATCATGTAAAATAGCCCTTGAAGCACCCACAAGATTTATTCCCTCAAAACATGCCTATGTTGGTTGATGGAAGCATCACTCTTGCTTCGCTCTTTTTACCATTAAAATGCATGCCTAGTTAATGGTTTAATGAATGAATATGATGTAAGTTGAATATGATTAATGTTGTTCGAATTGTTGAGGCTTCGAATAACTTGAATTATATGAAAGTCAAATGGTTTGGTGTATTGAATATAAAAACATATGCTTATATGCATATATACATATACATTTTCATATTCAACTCACACGCCATTTTATTCTCATAATTAAACTTATTCTAAGCCTCAACAATTTGAACAGCATTAATAATATTCAACTCACATTAATTTTCGAGGAATCGGTGGAAGGTAGATGAATAAATGTTTAATGAATTTTATAAGTAATTTAAAGTTTATATACTTTAGGACAGTTCATAATTTTTGATGCAAGGAGGATGTAATCGAAAGATGAATTTAATTATTTCAGTTATTTTATGTTTCATGTACCTATAGTCTCTAACCTATTTTATATCTAACAAAAGGAGGATGCAATAGAATGGTTGATTCTTTTAATAAGTTATATTATTAAACTAAAATGATGCGATGATTTTTATATAAAAATAAATGTGTGTGTACACACACACACACACACACACACACACACACACACACACATATTCATATTCAACTCATACACCATTAATTTTATTCTCAAAATTAAACTTATTAAAATCTTCAACCATTCCAATTGGATAAACGGTTCAAATTTTTTAATGAATTTTATAATTAATTGAAAGCTATATATATACTTTAGGAGTTCAAATTTTTTGATGCAATGAGGATGCAATTGAAAGATGAATTTAATTATTTTAGTTCCTTTTTGTTTCACATACCTATAGTCTCTAACTTATTTTATATCTAACGTAAAATCTACCGAAATTTCGGTAGAATCTCCCACTTATCTAGAGGTATCTCCCCAAAATATGGGGCCATTCCTGCAATAATATCAACCAACCTAAATCTAACAGCACACACATAAATATATAATATATCAATATCATAATCCTAAATCTAGCAGAACATGCATAAACAACCCCAATCTAACTAAACATGCATAAATATAAAAATATAGAAATCCACAAACATGCATTTAATTAATATCCATGCATTCAAAAAAATATTTCAAATTACTTTTAATTGTCTACATTTAACCTATATTTGACTCAACTTATAAATTAAATTTATTTGAAAATATATAGTTTATTTTTTAAATAATAAAACAGAAATTTATGTTTATATTATAATAAAATAAATAAATAAATTATCTCACCTAAATTCAACCTAAAAATTATTTTTAAGAAAATAAATTAATTTAATTATCTCACCTAATATAACCTAAAAATTATTTTTAATCTAAAATCAACCTAAAACATTAATTATTTTATATAAATTCAACTTA
>CANYLF010381717.1:0-29218 GCA_948193215.1 Bocquillonia castaneifolia
AAAATGGTAAAAAAATAAAAAAACAACCAATTTTGCCCCCCCCCCCCCCCCCCCCCTCCCCCAATCAAAATCACAATATGCTGAAATTGTGTTTGACAAATCTTTTCGAATCAATAAACTAAAAGAAGCCATGCCAATTAACTAAATACCATAGTATTTTCTTTACGACTGACCAATGCTCAACAGTAGGAGAATGCATATACTGTGAGACTTTATTAACCGCAAAAGAGATATCCGGTCTTGTAATACATAGATATTGTAAACCACCAACAATTTGACAATAAAGAGTAGGGTCAGAAAATTTTTCGCCTTACACAGTAAGCTTAGTCTTTGGGCAGATTGGAGACCCAATTTATTTCGCATTATCCATATTGGCCCTAGAGAGAATTTCACGAACATACTTAGCTTGTGTGGGATGCAATCCAGCTGAAGACATAGAAGCTTTTAAACCAAGAAAATAGTTCAAGTCACCAAGGTCACGTAACTTGAATCAAAGTTGGAGCTGTTTGGTGATGGCCGCAATAATGTTAGTGTCATTACCCAAGAAGAGTATGTCACCCACATAGACAAGGCAATACAATCGGATTATGGATGAATGATAAATATATAAAGAGGTATCAGTTTTGCTTTGACAAAATCCGACTTGGAAAAAAAATCGAAGAAAGACATTTAAACAATTGTTTAGGAGCTAGTTTAAGCCCATAAATGGACGTTTTCAATTCACAAACATGAGAAGGAAAGGCATCATGTTTAAAACCTGTAGGTTATTACATAAATACCTCTTCATCGAGATTACCATTTAAGAATGCATTGGAGACATCCAATTGCTTGATAGTCCAACCATTAGATATTGCAAGTGATAGAAGAACATGAATTGTAGAAGGTTTAACAACAGGATTGAAAGTTTCAACATAATCAATCCCAGGCCATTAATGATAACCTTTTATGACCAATCGTGCTTTGTAGCGATCAATACTACCATCCTTGTTGTATTTAACCTGAAAGACCCATTTACATCCAATCACATTTTGTGATGAATGCGGTGGAACAAGCTCCGAAGTTCCATTAGAGACCATTGCATCAATTTCTTCTTTCATGGCTTGGCACCATTCAGGATGTTTATTTGCCTCTTTGAAAGAGGTTGGCTCCATAACTTGATCAGAAATCGAAATAAGAGCTTTGGGTTTGAGAGAATGAGTGTCAGTACGTGTAACCATTGAATGTGTTTTAGTGGAAGTGGGAGCAATTAGAGGTAGGCCAGGGGAACTAGAAGTTACAAGATGTTGAAAATTAGAAGGAGTAGGAGGAGTATAAGTTAGGTTATGTTGAAAGTGATTAAAACATAAAGTACGAGGATTTATAGGAGTTGCATTAGGTGTAGAAGTTTGTGGTGAATTGGGAACAGGAGTTGGTGGGCAACTTGAAGCAGTTGTTAGGATAGGACTTGCTGGAGAAAAAATAGGTATTGAAGAAGGCAGTAGAATGGAATCAGGAGTAGTTTCGAGTTGCTTGACAACAGAAGAAGGCAACGAATTTGACTTGAATGGAAACTCCTGTTTAAAGAAAACAACATCATGTGAGACATAAATTTTTGAATTTTCTAAATCAAAACAGTAATAACCTTCATTTAATTTACTGTAACCAATAAAAGCACAACAATGAGATCGAGGAGAAAATTTGTTATCACTATAAGGACGACGCCAAGGATAGCATAAGCATCCAAAAGTACATAGGAATTTATAATCAGGTTGTTTGCCATGCAGGGTTTGGAAGGGATTCGAATTTTATAGGTTAGGAGTGGTTAGTCGGTTTATAATGTAAGTGGCAGTATCAAAGGCATAGGTACAGAATTTCATATGAATGGAAGAATGGTGGATCAGTGAAAGGCCGGTTTTAACAATGTGCTTCCTTTCAACACACCTATTTTGCTGTGGCATTTTAGGGCAGCCATTGCGTTGAGTAATGCCATCTTCAAGTAAATATTTTTGTAGTGCTTGATATTCACCTCTCCAATCTGATTGAAACTATTTGATAGAACAATTAAAAAAATTTTCTACTAAATGACAAAACTTGATAAAAATATTTAACACATCAGATTTTCTTTTCATAAAATAAATCCAACAATATTTACTAAAATGATCAAAAAATAAAACATAATATTTTTCTCGATTGATAGAATCAACTGGAGCAAGACCCCAAACATCAGAACACACTAACTCTAATGGACTAGTAGCATGATAATTGAATAAAGGAAAAGGAAATCTATGACTCTTGCTTATGCAACAAGCATGACATGAACTTAAACTTTGATTTAAAATCGGAATGGAGGCTTGGTGAAGCCTGCCGAAAGGATCTTAAATTGGCACGATCAAATTTTGAGTGCCAATCTTAGAGTGTAGCAACCAATGCACGAGTAGTAGTAGGAAAAGAAGAATTTGGCTCAAGCTGGATGGGATAGAGACCATCATTGCTCGGTCCTGTAAGCAGGATACGTCTCGTGGGGATGTCCTTAACAAGAAAATAGGCAGGAGAAAATTTTATTGAAACATTATTAATACGAACAAAAGAGTGAACGAAAATTAAGTTAGAGCAAGATTGAGGAACATGAAGAATATCATTAAGTGTAAAAGAATTATTTTTAGTATTAAAAAGAGAAGAACCGATATGAGAAATTTGTAATTTTTGTCCATTGCCAATTTTAACGGTCTCAAGACCATTATAATCCGAATGTATGGTAAGATTATCGAGATCCAAATTCAAATATTGTGATGCCCCTCTGTCAAGAAACCATGGTTGAGAATGAAAAGTAGTTGGTGTTGCAAAATTAGTGATCAGTGCAGCATTTGGATAGTAAGATGGTCTCGGGTTGTAGTCACCATCACCACGAGAAAAATTAGAACAAGTACAGGCAACATGCCTGAATCCAAGGCAATTATGACTCTGTAAGGAATCTGTAGATTGATAAGAAGAAGGATAGGGGCCAAGGATCGATACAACCATAGGAATTAGGTGTTGGTGAGGACCGATTTTAATAACCTGTTCGGCCTCCTCTCCCACGACCACAACCTTATCCACTATAATTGTTAGGGTGGCAGGTCGATTTGAATTGTTGTTTCCTTGAACAACAAGTGCTGTAGGCTGAACTACATCATTTGGAAAAGAATCACGCGGCAAATTCTCCTCCTTACTCAACAATAACCCAAACAAATTATCAAAAGAAACTACATCAAGTTGGTTTTTAAGGGAGCCTGTAAAGGGACAGTAAATAGCTCCTAAGCCGTTTATCACAACTTGAACAAGATCATCCTTAGTCATTGGACTTTCAAGAGAAGCCAATTGATCAAACATGTGTTTGGCGTGATGAATGTAATTCATGATGGATTATGAATTCTATTTTTCCAACTTGAAAAATTTGGACTTGATCGTCCGAACTTGTGCTTTGAACTTGAAGCATAAGTAGCAGCCAATTTATCCCAAGCCTCCTTCACCGTCGAAGCTCCAATAACCTGAGATACAAAATTTCCTGAAATAGACCCGGTGATCCAACTCAGGACAAGTTCTTCTTGACGGAACCAAATTGCATGAGCTGGATTAGGAGAATTATAGAGTTGTAATGTAACACCACAAGTAATTAAACAAATTTAAGAAAACAACATAAAATACTTGGTCGCGGGGGCGACATGCATGATCGCGGGCACGATCAAACAAGTAGAAAGGCTGGAAAAACTGACATTCTGTTCTCAAAAATCGTGGGGGCGATTCTATGGCCGCGAGCGTGACTTTGGGGACATAGAATCTACGTTTTTGAAGCTGTAATTTTGCCAAAACCATCAGGAAACAACATGCCACCCACATTGAATTTGCATTACAGATTATTTACTCTATAATTCACATAATTACACAAATTCACACAATTCTACAAACATCAACATAACACACACTTAGCTATCAACTTAAAACCCTTTTACACCTGCTGACGGATCAAGACCGTCCAGTCCAGCTGGGTTCGCCGGCTTAAGAGGTCTTTCTGCATAGATAGAAGAAGAAGTAGGATCAGAGGTAGGGGGTTGCCCCATAAACCCTCCGATGCCTAAGTTAGAGAAAGAGAGAAAGATGAAAGAGAATGTGTATGTGTTGAGTGTAAAGTGTAAGATGTATCTTCCCCCTTTGGTGGAGGGTTCTCTTCAACTTATATAGGGTATTGAGTTGGTGTACCTTCTTTGAGGGTAGTTTCCTACTATGTCCCCAAGAGTGGCGGGGTGGGCCTGGTAAGGCCTAAGACAATGGTAAACCATCACTACTCCCCCCAAAAAGAAGTTCAAGTTATTTATGACTTGTGCTGTTTATCTGTGTTTGTAACCTGACGATATGCTTTCCTCTATATGCAGATGGGTGATACGTACTTGTAGTGTTCTTAATGTAAGAGATTCATGCCTCGTAACATAGTCTTGAGTCGCAATCTCGAAGGTAGCCTCACTCTTTCATTAGGCAATTTGCTTTGGGCAATTCCTATGCCTTTTTCCTTAGGCTATTCCTAGTGACACCAGCTAGGTCCACACGAAGTTAGCTTTCCTTTTTCCTTGGTAAATTATTAGCCCTTTTGCCTTAGGCAATTCCTAGCGACACCGGCTAGGTCTGCGTGAAGGTAGCCTCCTTTTTCCTTAGGCGATTCCTAGCAACACTGGCTAGGGCTGCATGAAGGTAGCCTCCTATTTTCCTTGGGCGATTCCTAGCGACACCGGCTAGGTCCGCGCGAAGTTAGCCTCTTTTTCCTTTGGTGAAGCTCTCCGAAGGGCTTAGACAAAGCCCTCAGGAGGGTGCGAGATTGTATCTCTTCTTATGACTTAGTGCGAGAGCGTATCTCATTTTATGACTTAGGTGAAGACTTTAGGATGAGGAGGCGAAGCCTCTAGGATACGAGAACGTATCTCGTTTTGTAATCTAGGCAATGCCTTTAGGATGAGGAGGTGAAGCCTCTAGGATGCGAGAGCGTATCTCATCTTATGATCTAGGCGATGCCTTTAGGATGAGGAGGCGAAGCCTCTAGGATACGAGAGCGTATCTTATCTTATGATCTAGGCGATGCCTTTACGATGAGGAGGTGAAGCCTCTAGGATGCGAGAGCGTATCTTATCTTATGATCTAGGCGATGCCTTTAGGATGAGGAGGCGAAGCCTCTAGGATGTGCGAGCGTATCTCATCTTATGATCTTGACGATGCCTTTAGAATGAGGAGGCGAAGCCTCTAGGATGCGAGAACATATCTCATCTTATGATCTTGACGATGCTTTCAAGATGAGGAGGATGATCTAGGCGATGCCTTTAGGATGAGGAGGCGAAGCCATGATGCCTTTAGGATGAGGAGCAGAGCCTCTAGGATGCAAGAGGGTATCTCGTCTTATGATCTAGGCGATGCCTTTAGGATGAGGAGGCGAAGCCTCTAGGATGTTAGAGCGTATCTAGTATTATGATCTAAGCGATGCCTTTAGGATGAGGAGGCGAAGCCTTTAGGATGCGAGAGTGTATCTCGTCTTATGATCTAGGGGATGCCTTTAGGGTGAGGAGGCAAAGCCTCTAGGATGCGAGAGCATATCTCATCTTATGATCTTGACAATGCCTTTAGGATGAGGAGGCGAAGCCTTTAGGATACGAGAGCGTATCTCGTCTTATGATCTTGACTCGATGCCTTCAGGATGAGGAGGATGATCTAGGCGATGCCTTTAGGATGAGGAGGCGAAGGCTCTAGGATGCGAGAGCGTATCTCGTCTTATGATCTTGACAATGCCTTCAGGATGAGGAGGATGATCTAGGCGATGCCTTTAGGATGAGGAGGCGAAGCACTAGGATGAGAAGGTGAAGCCTCGAGGATGCGAGAGCGTATTTCATCTTATGATCTTGATGATGCCTTCAGGATGAGGAGGATGATCTAGGTGATGCCTTTAGGATGAGGAGGCGAAGCCTCTAGGATGCGAGAGCGTATCTTGTCTTATGTCCAAGGTGGTGCCAGATGAGGAGGCGAAGCCTTTAAGGTCTGAGGCGGTGCCTGATGAGGAGGCGAAGCCTTTAGGATGTGAGAGCATATATCATTTTGCCTTTAGGGTACGAAAGCGTATCTCGTCTTATGCCCTCTTGGGCGAAGCTTGAGGGTGCGAGATCGTGTCTCGTCTTATGCCCTCTTGGGCGAAGCTGGTAGAGCGAGATCATGTCTCTTTTTATACGTATGGGCGAAGCCTGAGGGTGTGAGATCGTGTCTCGTCTTATGCCTTCTTGGGCGAAGCCTGGTAGTGCGAGATCATTTCTCGTCTTATATATATGGGCGAAGCATGAAGGTGCGAGATCATGTCTCGTCTTATGCCCTCTTAGGCAATGCTTGAGGGTGCGAGATCGTGTCTCGTCTGGGGTCCCCTTTTCGACCTTGGACCATCCCCGAGTCTTCTTTGCCCTGTGTCTTGTTCATACACTTGGGAAAGATTAGACTTAGAGAAATGTTTTAGATGCAAGTGATGGCTCAAGGACCTTTATTGAAATATAAAAGATAAGGACTTGGCACATAATGTCTTATATTGCTTACTCATAGTATTCCAATGTACTTATGTGTTTCGGATCCTAAGCAGGGTGCACCCTCCCTGTGTGCTAAACTGGATACATGTGAGATAGTCTTGGTGATGCTATGAGGTGTGGTAGACCATCACTACTCCCCCCCAAAAATGTCCCAAGTTACTTATGACTTAGTCTTGGTGATGCCATGCCGGCATTGTGTTATTGCCTCCTGGTAGGGTTGTTTTAAGGTGATGCCATGCCTCCTGGTAAGGTTGTTTTGAGGCCATGCAAGCCCCACGTATTCATATCTGAAGTTTTATTATCCGATCACAACTTTCACCGCACCAATGATGGATCAAGACCTGACCGTCCAGTCCAGCTGGGTCCGCCAGCTTAAGAGGTCTCTCTGCATAGATAGAAGAATAAGTAGGATCAGAGGTGGGGGGGTTGCCCCGTAAACCCTTCGATGCCTAAGTTAGAGAGAGAGAGATGAGAGAGAATGTGTATATGTTGAGTGTAAAGTGTAAGATGTATCTTTCCCATTTGGTAAAGGGTTCTCTTCAACTTATATAGGGTATTGAGTTGGTGTACCTTCTTTGAGGGTAGTTTCCTACTATGCCCTCAGGAGTGGCGGGGTGGGCCTGGTAAGGCCCAAGACAATGGTAAACCATCAACTCTGTACAGCAAAATTCTGCTGTTTCTTGTCCATGTATGAAGACTTAACTCTTCTAGTCAATCTTTTCTAGTAATCTTGGAAGGGAAAAAAGTAATAGCAGTTCTTATTTGTTTCTAAAGAAAGAGTTTTCCTTTTTATTTGTCACCTATTATTTACAGGCTATGATCGTGCGAGGGTTCAGAGGGGACAGCGACTCTCATAAAATCTACTTATCAGATTCATCAGTTGGGATGGCAGATTTTATTTCTGTGATGTGCTTGATTGGCGTCGTGGTTGGTGCTTTCTTATCTGATTATTTCCTCGTCTAAGAACCATTTCTACTGTAAATTTGGTAATGCCACCCTATATATATCACAGCGAATCTCCCAAGTATCTTAGATGCCAATTCCATATAGAAGCCATGTATCACTTTATCATTCTGATCCAAAAGTCAAAATTCTTGTTAATTTATTGATGCCTCGAGCATACACACAATCAGTTGCTAGTTGGTAGAGACATTCTTACATAGCAGTTGAAAATTTCAAATTTACTGAGGATAAGGGATTGTGAGAGATCCAAAATTACAGTCACCAGTAGACAATTGGAGGTTTAGCTCTGGTGATGTGGCATCAGTCCTAAGTGCAACATGCTCTTGGCAAACGGGTATGTCCCGAAAGAAAATGAATCATTTCCATGTTTTGTATACAACTGAAAGTACATCTAGTTAGTGTATTTACATGAGTAGTTACATTTTAGTAATATGTTTTGATAAATGTAGCCTTATTCAGGTCTTGTGACACTTACAGTTGCATTAAAGCTCTATTATACCTATTATTTCCATGTGAGGTTGCAAGAATGAATACACACGTGGATTATTTACTGGCTCCTGCAGTTACATTTTTTTTTATTGCTTTTCATTGTCCGATGGTGGTTATTTGCGTACTAGCATTTGGTTGCAATATTCGCCACACAATCAGCATCTTTCTGTTTAGCTAGTCGTGTCTGTAATAGGTTGGCTGATCATTTGTCTAATATGTGTAGAATTGGTATACTTTTCCCTAATTGGGTGGCTACTCCAAACTCTGTTTATGGTTTCCTTTAGCTTTTAATATAATGTTTATGGTTTCCTTTAGCTTTTAATATAATCCTTTTCGTTAAAAAAAAAAAATACAAATTTCTCCAAATCTCTTGTATGTATCAGATGGTAACTTTAATAGCATCATGGGATGGGTATAATAAAATATTCTTCAAATATCAAACTATGTTTGCACCATGAAGCCGTTCGATAATTAATAGGGAAAACAGAGGAAAATTTTGTATATATGAAAATAAAGTGTCAGCAATCAGCTTCATCCTACGTTACATATCCATCCTGTTGTCAATTGGTCATCACCATAGAATACAACAATTTCTACCAGCCTGGAATGGACGATTTTGCTGTCCGCATATTTCCTAATGGAAACAGCAGCATTCCACGAGGCGTTCAATCTAAATTGAGAATGATAGCTTAAAATTTTCTGGATTCAAATCCAATCAAAAGCCTCAACTCATTGTGTGGAGTAGACTACTAATAATAACCGTGTATAACAAATGAAATCCTAATGATCAGCAGTAAATTGACCTTCTTTCCTACCATGCATCCTACTAATTTGTTTATTTTCTGATCGTCTTGAAGTTTCTCCTTGCTGACTTACAATTCTGAGAGGATGCGCTTCTGTATTGAAAACCCATTCATCTAATGGGATGACCGAAGAAGGTGAAAACAAAAGATAGAGATATTTGAGCGTCTCTGCAAGGAAAAAGCTCTGCATCATGTTGTCTTTAACCCCGGTATTGACCTAAATGACAGCAGTGAAAATAACATCAGTGAGTTATTCTGTAAAATAATAACAATATCATAAAATTCAAAAAAAAAAAAAAGCCTATATCAATTACAACATTAGTTTCTTTTCAATGAGCATGGCAGCTTTTTATGCCAAGCGTAAAGACACTTGAATCCGCAACTGAACAAGCTTATTCCAAACTAGTAGCTAATAAAGCCAGTAAAACATATGGATGAGTGGTTGATTGTTTACATTTATTTAATCTGAGTGCCGGGATTCTTTGTAGCTCAAAGGAATATGGTATTTCTACCCCAGGTCCACGATCAAACAATCACAACCTATCAACCATTACCAATTTTCAAAAACAAAAAATAAACTGTACACATCTAAGTAATGGAGTTGCCCTAACAAATTCTACCACCAGATGTCAGCTTGCCATAGAAGGTTTGGACTTTCACCGTGAATGACACATTGCAATCCATTGCACCAAATAACTATGTTAAGTAATTGTTTAGTGTCCTAATACGATTAAATTAAGGTTAACCTTGCAGTTGTTAACCTTGCAGTTCATCAAATCATCCGACTGGGAACCAAATTAATAAATATCATGCCCAACCATCAAGAAATCCCTACATTCTAGTCCTGACATCCTCTATAATTAGCTCACATCAAGAAAACAAAGTTTTGCAAATTCAACTTTACAAACATAATTTATTTCTTTTAAATACAAGTTGTTTTTACATTTGTGTACTTGAGATATTTAATTTAGAACTTCAATTTTTAATAGTTCCAAATACTTCAATACAAGGGTTTACATGCTATACAGTATTCTGCAGAAATTCAGAGTTGATTGTACTAAGATGACTGTAAATTTTGCAAACTGTGATTTTACCTCTGGTTATGATAAGTAATAAAATGTGATTTTAGCAAAATTTATATCAAGCCAGCCTAAATTAATGTACAGCCCTACCTCTCTTGCATGTTGTGTAACAGTCACACATACAAAAACCTAAAAAACTGCCTTGTTGCACCGGTGCCTAACAGTTCTGTTCAGGTCCTATGCATAAGAATTGCTACCACCTAAAGTTAGCTCTGCAGCCATGTGCATATTTCTGTGAGCAATTCTCATCATTTTGTTACACAAAACCCTATCACTAAAGCAGAATCTATAACAAGGTCCTAGCTACCAAAAGAGTCAAGCTAGAATCTTCAGCGACAATGATCAAGGGAGAATTAATAGAACTAGCATGTAAGATATATGATTTCTTTCTTTAAACATAAATGAAGGTTTCATATTCTAAAGCATGTCCTCTTAAGAAAAATAGTATTAAAATCAAAATAAATAAGATGCAACTAAAGACTATAATTTAGTAGATTGTAGGAGTGCTTACATCCTTCAGTCCGACATATCCACTCTCAATGCGTGAGTTCTGTTCAAATGCTTGGAATATATTCCAACCCCACTCCTGATATGTCTTGTTACCCGTAAGACGCCATAAGTAAAAGAGTGATTCAACTGTTTCTGGTCTTAATATATTCCATGATGTACCCACAGTCATGTCCTGAAATATAAAATTCAGAAACACCATTACCATTCAGTGCCCGGAAAAATGATGGTAAAAGGATAACATTTTCTTATCAAAACAGATATAAAATTAAAAAAGAGAAGGGATATCACACCATAGAAGATTAGAAATCCTCCCAACAAAACTATGGTAATGGGAGCAATGATGGTGAAAGGATAACGTTGATAAGAAAACAAATATATTTAAAAGAGATAAGGGAGATCACAACCCATTGACTTGCCCAAATTAATCTAATTTGTGCAAGCCTAATCCCTCTCTCATTTTGTACTGAACCCATATGACATTCAACGTGTCCAACACTTCAACTTTCAAAGAACTTTGACTCTTAAGAACACCAAAAGCATAAAGACCCAGGTTTCAAAGAGACTTACAAATGCCAAAAGCATAAAGACATGTCTTGAATTGCCGTTGGGTGTGTTAAAAGGGGGAAAAAGCAAGTTCGCAAATTATTTTTATTAATTGATTTTTTTATTCTTTACAACTGATTATATGAACCTGCGTTTTGAAAAAGCGCTGGTTGGTTCTTTCAAACCATGGTCTAGAAAATCAAAAGAAACTGAATTATTTTTAGACCAGTCTCTCAATTCAATGCCAAAAGGAACTTTAGTGGGCTATTCTTATGTCTTGTGTAACCAAAAGAAGTGGTAACAAATAGTCATGACAGTTTTCAGTGGTTCATGTACCTCACAGGTTCTTGGTAATATTGATGGGAAGCCGCCAAGGGAATTGATTGATTTAGAGAGCACTCATAGTTTAGGTGCTACCGTCCTAGTTGAAGAATTTGGTCTCAAGACAAAAATTGGAAGTAGATAAAAGCCATGGTGGCTAATACTGAGAATCTGCATGGACCAGAATTGTGTCAAGAGAATTTCATTTTAGGGGCTCAGGTTTCTAAATTGAGTTTCTTGTTATTCATTGGTGGTATTCCAGCTGACTGTTTGATTTGAAAACATTACGAACTATTAAGTCGGACTTCTACTATATAACTATGACTTTTTATGGAATGGTCAAACTAGAGTTGTTTGGCCGTTAAGAGTCCATAGGCAACAAAAACAGTTTATCGAATCCAGAGTTTCAATTGTATTTGATAGGAACTAGATACTTCAAAGCCTGTTAGCTGAATTTAAAGGCCAGAGATGCTTCTTGGGCAAAATAAAGCTCCACAGGAACACTGAGAAAAATAATATATACAATGCATATACAATAAATTTTTATGACAACCAAATAAAATATCAAGAAGAAACTATACGAAAATTGGAAAACTTTTAAAAGTTATAAAATAAAACAACAGTACATTTTTGGTTAAAGAAATGAAAAAAAAAAATCAACATTCAAAGACTAAGAGGTTTAAAACAATAAATTGTCAGTAGTTAGTTGCAGTAGATAGCTAATTGTCAATAACTGACAAAAGTTAAATTGTAAACTTGATGAAGGCTACATGGGGCTATGGGTCCCAACTAACAATAAATGTATCTTGTATTTTACCCTAATGAGAACTCCCAAATTAGGGGAGAAAGAGCTCTTTAACAAAGTTATTTATTACAATAAGAAAGTAGTCTAAGGTCTATGAGATTCATTGCATCAGCACAGTGAACAGATATTTGCACTATAAAACAGCCAGTAGAGCAGTGACCAATATGGTTTGCTGTGTGATGGCCAAGATGGTATGGAAAGAACAAGGATGAGGATCAATCAGCAAGAAAGGGTACATGGGGCTGGTATTCACCTGTTAGACTCTTTTCTCACCCAACCTAACCCCTAGGCCACCTCAAATTATAATAAAGAGTAAAAATAAGAGTACACAGACATATCGCCCTTCTTGCACCTGATGACATATTTACAAGGGTATATAGAGATCTTTCTTTTGCAACACATGAGCAGTGATCACATTCTAGAGAATTATGAGCAATATAAAGATCCTTAATCTTGTAACTTAATAAAAAGAATGCCATCACATTGAATGGTCACTAACCTGGCCAGAACGGAAAAAATAGTTTTCTCCAGCCAATTTTGTTGGGGTCGACTGGTAAAAGTTGTAACAAGTCCAAGCAAGCTGCATATCGAGAAAGAAATGTATTAAAATCCAAATGTCATGAGATCTATAAAAAAAGATGCTATAAATGCCTCTAGATGCATAAAATAAGCACATTCTTTAGTCATTTGCTGATTTTGATATTTTTCTATCATCAAAACATTTTATTTTTCCCAAAAGCTTACGGTATATTAGATGCCTTGTTATCCTCAACAATAGCATATTTGTCTAGCAGACTTGGGCGAAAATAAAAAGGATCTCGTTGAAAATTATCACTCAAAACAATAACAATAACGATAAAAAGAAAGGTGACAAACTCAGCAAGCAAATTGTTTTGACCATGTTACAACATCACCAGTATTATTAATTTTATGCATAAATTTGGTCATTTTTCTGCCTGATAGGCTCATTTAAGACACGTGCTAAGAAACTCAAATAGCTTGAGCTGGATTGACCTCCAACTTTGTGCAGTAGCATCAAGCTCACCATTTAAACTTAAAGCCTAACAGGTTAAACAAATTACTTTGTATTTATTCTAGCTTTCTCTTGTTTTCATTTTATCCATAAATTTACATTTCTTTTACAATGCTGCAGTAACTAGAAGAAATCTTCCACTGTTATGCCTTCTTCATCTGAATGTTTCGCGTAGCAATTACAACCTAATGATATTTACATAGGTTCCTTCTCCATTAATAAATTTAAACTCTTGACAACCAAGATGATGAAAACAATTAGCAGAGAGCAATATTTTAGCCAATGAAACATGCACAAACTGCTAATGGATGGGATTTATAACCCAAAAGCATGAGATACTGGTTACTTCATATTGCAGGAGTCCTGCAATCAAGACAACCTGGCCATCAAGCAAAACTTATGCCAGATACTGTTTTGAATTCCAGTATACATTTTAGACCCAGCAATCTGAATTATGTTCTGAAAGGTTACTCAAGCTCTCAGCTCTATGCAGCTAAAGAGTGCGGACATGAAAAATTTCATTAGTATTTGCATCATTTAGAAAGAGAAATTATGTGTGAGTTTCCATTGATGATCTAGCGACTAGTCCTGCATTACATAAGAAGACCAAGCAATTTGAGGTAAACTTTCATTTTCCAAGGATTTAGTTATGGGCAATCAAATCTCAATCTCTTATGTTATGTCAATTAAGGAGATCAGTTAGTAGACATGTTTAGCAAAGCTCTAACAAAAAGTCAATTGTCTTGTTTGTGTAGCAGTCTAGATATGAAAGATGATTATGCATAAGAAATCCATGTTGCACTATGACCATGCATGTGCATGTGCATATGCATATCAAAGGATTTAAATTTTTTAAGCACCTACCTGTCAGAAATTCTCCCAAACAAATGTTGAGGCTTGGATTTAGGATCTAATTATGAGGATGACTGGCTATAAATTCAAAGATAAATTAGGACTTGTTAGAGAGAACCCTACAATCTCTTGTTAAGGGCTCGTTAGAGAGAACCCTAGGATCTCGAGTTTAAGGAACTCATACCTTTTCTGGAATTTTCTACTTGTTTTATTTCATACGAAAATAAAGTTTATATATTTACAAGATAGGGAATCCTTAAACCCTACTTCCCATAACTATGCAATACTATTAGCGAAACTTGAATAAATAAGATCCTAACAATCAATTATAATAACTAAATAGGAAAGACAGACTAAAACTAAAAAGAAGGATAATTTAGGAAAATCTCTTTTAATTGGCATAAGGGAAGACGTTAAATTCATCTGGGTATGGTTCACATAGAAACTAAAAGCTGATAAGACCAGTAACTACCATGAACACTTTTCAATTTTACAACCCAAAAAAATCAATAAGAGCATTGTTTTTCCTCAACACACCTAGATCAATTTGAGAGCTATTTAGCTGACCTTTAAGCTTATGAGGGCATTAGCAAACAAAATCTATTCTGTGCATATGAACTGATGCAGGTATAAGAAAAATATAATTTCTTACAAATAGTTCTCTCAGTTGTTTCAGTTTTCTAGCACCCCACCACCTTCCTAGTGAACTTATTTAATTTAATGGCGTCATATAGGTGCTGGGTTAATGAATATAATTAGATTATCCAAAAGTCAGAAAGATCTGCCTCTTAGAAACTTCCATATCAGAGTAAAAACAATTCTTCAAAGTTCAAACATGTTTGATGGACTTCCAACGTAGAGAAAGACAATTCACAGCTTAACACAACAAATAGTCTCAAGAGTCAGCTTTTGCAACATTAAGTATACCTCCTCTGCGAGTGAGAGAAATTTTTGAGAGTCACCAGGCCCATAACCAAACGATCCTAAAGCCAGCATTCCTGGAGCAAAGCATGCCAACTCATCCATCTGCACCAAAACCATTCAGAATACAGTATTAATTTTCTTTGAATAACTAAAGAAAAATTAGAAAAATACTGAGGATAAAACCCATTTGCTGCTGTATAGTTAAGTACTCCAATAAAATCCAAAAATTACCTTGTCCGTCATTATATCTCCATTCTTCTCACATATGTATGTAAATGATGATGGTGTTGTTTTCTTAACCAAGCTCAACAAGCCTTTCATTGATTTTTCCCACATTTCTCTGCTTCCAAGATTCCACATAGAAGATGGCATTAGGAACTCCAAAAATTTAAAAAAGAAAAGCCACAGTACTTATATATTATTTTAGATTCAAATTACAACAATGAAAGTATGTTTTACAAGGAAGAAGAGGAAAAGAGAATGAGAAGTGGAGAAAATATGAGAAATAAGTTAGCATGCAAGTACACATAACAAAATATGGATCAGAGTAAAATTGCTCTGCAGTAGCCTTTTTCAAAACCCCATTAGGAATGTTGCTGTGTTTTACAACATCTATGTCCATTTTATAGTGGAAATAAAAAATTGGAAGGAACTTAGTTAGCAAGGCTATTATCATTCGGAGAGAGATATTGAACAGGTCTTTCCTCTTCTACAGAAAGCTGATCCAGTACATTTAGGCCCCAAAAACAATGAACTCAGCACTCATAAATCTACATTCAACAAGAGTTCTTTCTTCATTTTCAGATCAGTAATATAATGATAAAATTATCAATTATTTATGACAATGTTGCACATACAAGATGGCTGAATAGGATCACATTAACCCCCAAACCTGATGTCAGCCATAACAATAAAAGTATTTTAAATGGAGTTCAATGTTTTAATTGAAGCAAAAATCATGCGAAAAATTATAATGTGTTCTAAGATTTTGTGATTGTCAAGCAGGTTAATGGAAATACAAATAATCAACAAACATTAGCCTTTACCACTTCAGTATGTTTTCCTTTCAGGTGTGCGCTGTAAACAGCAAATATAACGGTGTTCTAGAAAATATATAGAAGTTTGATGTTAATTGATGCCAGGGTAGACTGCCGTCTTCAATGGAACTTTACAATTTGATACATTGAAAATTGAAAATCCAATCTCAGCTTACAAAAAAGAAATTTGTAAAAATAAATAAAAGATAAAAGACCTTGAACTCCTACTCTTAATAACAACAAATCTTATAACTACAACTCCCTCACTTTCAAATGAAACTCAATATACCTCTCTTTGATTCTGTTAAAGTGGCAAAACTAAAAGGCAATATTGATGTAGAACATCCTAGTGTGTTTAGAAATAATTTATAAAATAGCATCAAACAAATATTTCTCCAACTAGTGGAAGTCCAAGCAGGAAATACGAAGTAAAAAAATAAATGGTAGGTTACACCATGCCCACTGAAGGATAAATTCAATTGGACTTGAATTGTGAATTGTAAGAGCATCCCCAGCAATGTTCTTTATTTCGCTCCTTAATATATTATAAACAATACAATATTTTTCTCGAAATTTATGCATATTCTACTTTTTACTCCCTATTCAAATAAATAATTCATTTATTCACAATGAAAACCACAATTTTTTAGAATTTGAATAGATGCTCCACAAGTTAGGTAATCCATATCCACTCCTCTCAAATAAAAAGCCAACACAATTTTCAAGACACAATTTCAAAAAAAACTACTATTCCACTCTCATAAATTTAAGAGCCTCAAAAGGAGGCTCTTGGTGATGCTCTAACTAATTCTAACCTGAAAATTACAATCTGTTATGATTAAGAAAAAATGCTTTTTCCATAGTTCTTCATTCCTAGTCATGGCCATAGAGAAACCATCAAGTATTATGTCATAACTCATAAATCATAAAGAGAAATTTTAGATTTAGATGTTTTATCTTCTAATGTTAATTGCATATCAGCAGTTATAGTTAAAATATATGGAACTGATAAAATTGTAGCATCCATCAATAGCTTTGATACAGACATTAGTAAGAATTTAACATGCAGAACGCAAAGATAGGACGACATTAACAAATTTGAAAAGTTTAAATTTAGGCAAAGATAAATTGATAGGATATTTGAACTCAAATCCAAACTAAGAAACTTGGAAATCTACAGTTTTTCCTCAAGAAATTTTAGCATAATATAAATTCCCTTGTCATAGAGTAAGAAACATTTCAATCTGGAGTATTTTGCTCATTGTGTCTGAGGGGTAAAACGTAAACCTATTTATCTACTAAATCTAACAATGCATTTGTACAAGGAAAACCAGAAGAATTACCAGAACTTTAAATTTCTCACCTATAAAGTCTCACAGATGAAGTTTTATTGCCTTGAATCCAAACTTTAAGCAAATACTCATAAAAGCTGCAACCAGAATGTTCAAGTTAACCACAACCATCTTATCAGATTTTGACTTTTGCAGTTATGTGGATATGAAGTTTAGATAACAAACTCTGAAGCCACAATAAGATATGAGATTTTAAATTGACAGTACCTGTCACCCATGGCACCAAAAGTAATGGTTGCATATGATCCAGTTCCTCTCTCAGGACTGATATATATTGGAAGCAAACCATCATCAGGAAAAGTTTTATTGAGCTCCAAAATAACCTTCTCTGCCTGAAACACTCTCTCAAACCAACAAATTAGTTCAGGTCAATTAACTGGAAAAAATATTTCTTTGATTTAGAAAAACAAACCAAAAAGAACCTGCATAATACAATTTTGCTTTGCAAACAAATGAGCTAATTTTATAAAATTGCACATATCAAATGGCAAACTTTGAGAATGACAAATCTATGATGAAAAGACACACATGGCATTAAGATACCTTCTGCTGATACTTTGGGTCTCCTGTCCTTTGTGAAAGAGCAAAAAATTCAAGCTGTTCAGTGCCAGAATCTGCAAGAATGCTGTCACCCTAGAACCAATAACAAAAATCAAAACTAATACATATTCCATCAATGAACTACTTAAAAGTGAAAATTTTAATGAAGAATAAAAGGAAAGAATACTTGAACACAGAAGAAAAATATTTTAACATGTGCAATGTTATAAGTATTATAAAAACTTAAAATGCCTATGATTTTATTTTAGATTTTAAATACATTTTGGATGTAAAAAACAGGTGCCATGAAATTATCATTATAAGGACCAAGGATATCCAACTAAGCTAGGAAAGTTATTAATAAAGATGCCAAATAATGGTTCAATAGATTAAATACTCAAGAAACAGCATGTGGAGAAAATGTATGTGGGATTACTTGACTTCTGAGCTCGATTTGAACAAAAATATCAGATCTGGCATGCTCCTACATTCTTAGGAATTTCAGTGTATGAATCCATATGAAGGAGGGGAATCTCACATTCACATTTTTTAGATGTAAAATAAGATTTATAGAAAATTATGTCTCTGCAGTATATCATATGTTTTTTTATTGCACTAATTAGTTAAAAGTTAAAATAGAATAAAATAAATGAGGATAGTATATGATGGTCAAAAGTGTATTTAAAAATATTACCTTCAAAAGATGGTAAAGAATAAGTTGCATCAATTAGTTAAAAGCAAAAAATATTTCAAGGGCCAAAGGATATTACACTGGTAATATCATCTGAGCATTTTTGTAATGCTAGTAATAAATTAATCACGTCAACTCAAAGTTTTACAGACATTTGGTTGTCCACCAAATATGATACATTCCCAGGAATAAGGTCCCAAATATTAGACCCCTAGAAAAGTGATTGCAGATTCAGAAGATAACATTTGATGAACTCTCCAACAATGTACAAGAAAAAAGGAAATAAAAATTAAAAGAAAAATACTATTGCAGTTGCAGACATCACATTGTAGATAGTTCCAAAAAAAAAAATAAACAAACCAAATATCATTACTTGTAAAGAACCTAAAACTAATGCAAATAGAAAAGGTCCAATACTTACACCAGTCCATCCAGGATTGTGAGGATTTCCATGTGCCAAGTTAATGATGTTATAAGGGATCCCTGTATGTGTATCCCATGCAGGCAGCAATCTATCAGCAATGTCCTTAGCCTTTTCAAGGAAAACTTTGTCCCCTGAAAGATCGTAAGCACTGAGTAGGCCACCTACAACTCTGGATAAATTTAAAAAGGCAATACTTATCAGCAAAATAATTAGTCAATCATCGTACACCCTAAGGCACAATGCTGATAAGTACTTGATAACATTAAATAAACTACATATTAAACCTGATAACGCAACCTTATGGTTGTTTCAAACACACTAGCATCATAATCCTTGTTAAAATCCAACGAGTTTGCAACCCACCTACAAGAATGGCAATTATAAGTTATAACACAAAGGACCCGTCAGTAAACATAAAAATAAAAAATAAAAAGAGCACCTGTAACACAATAAAATAAATCAAGCAATGATGAAAAAAATGGAAGAATTCATAAGAATAAGAAGACTGACAACTACTTAAAATGAAAATATGGAAGAATTCATCCTAATTTGTTATCCAGCTCTCTGCTAAAATACATCACTTTTTTCAAACATAAACGGTACTATATTGTTCCTAATTAAGTTGATATTATGGATTTTAAATCTGGATGTTTGTTATAAGAAAAAAAACAATTGCTTTGAACTTATTCAATCCCTTACAAATTCACACCTCAGTATATTAATAGTCACTATGCACTGTGATGAAAGTAGAGAACATAATATAAGTGCAGAAAGTTATAAGGAACTACAAAAGAAAATATAGCTCCTATTTGGAGGAGGAAAAAAAAAGCACCACAATAAAAGATAAAACTCACTCTTTAGCTCTTTGGAACTGCTCATCTAGACCCATTATATATAATGTATCGAGGGCATCAACTAGAGTAGCTCCAAGACCACCAAAGCTATCAACACCAATCTTTGATTGTGGCTGATAAGCACAGAAAAAATAGAATTAACACTGGTTGTACAGCTTCTATGGTAAAACAAATTATATGACATGACAAGATACGCCAAAATGTTACTAATCTAAAGTATTAAAATTGAAAATTGTAAGTGCATCTGATTGAGGCAAAATCTATTTTGGTAGTCAGAAATCATAGAGCAAAAATGTAACCCTGAAAATCCCAACCAACGTCCAAAGATTATGAAAATGTTCCAACTTTTCTTAGTGGAAGTAGAATTTATTGGTGCAGACTCCATATCAATCTGGCATCCCATTAAAGCTAGAGAATTTCAAGGCTTTCCTCATGAAACTACAGACTATAAAGCATGAGACATCAAATGGACTCATGCCATGGTACTGACAGTAGAACAAAAAAATAATAACTCAAGCCCTAAAATATTGGTAAAAATCAAGATCCAAAATAGCGACCAAATATCAAATGAATTTTCTTATATCAAATGGGTTAGATAAAAAAGAATTAGCATTTATTATATTAACCAGCAGGTTGGATATAAGCGAGTCAAAAATCAAAATGATTCGTAGCAACCTTTTGACAATTACTGCCCCTTCCATACTGCTAACCTCTTTCTGAACTCAATGTACAGGTCATAGAAATTGTAACAACACAGACCCACCACGTATGGGAGGACCGAGGACCCTGGGAATCCACACCTAACTAAATTAGAGAAGTACTATTACTCCCTAGGTTTGTTTGAATTCCAGATAGTGCCTCCAATGTCCGAATGAAGAACATGTGAAAGATTAGAAGCACTGGCAACAGGAATATGCAAAATTTAGACGAACATAGCCAAAAGCCACTCTTCAATTTTCTTTCCTTTTTTTTTTTTTTGACAAACCACTCTTCAATTTTCAAAACTAATACAATAATAACATAAAAGGCATATGAAAGATCCTCTCTCCACAAAAGCATGCTCGTTTCTTCCAACTGTTCCCACAAATAATTCCTAGAAAAGAGTTGAGCGCTTTAGCCAACCAAGCCCAACAAGAAGGCTAATATGGTTGTAGACTTTAATTTTATATGCCCTAACTTTTCTTACAAGCCAAGGTCGCAAAAATTGTATTCAAGCTAAATACAGATAATGATACTTAAAACCCAGTATAAAGTAGATAAAATTATTGATAATGACATTTTGCTAGAAGATACTAATTATACCTGAAGTTCATCATGGCCCCAAGCATACTTCTCATATGAACTCCATGCATGAATCATAGCTTCCTTTACTTTCTGTCTTCGCTGGATGTCAACAGGATTATCAGGGACATCCTTTGTGGAAGGCCTGTTAGAGTTTTGTCTAATCAAATCAATTGCTTCTCCATGAATGCTTTTTAACTCTTCCAGCTGAAAGGACAAAAAATTAGCATTATCCTGAGTTAATTTACAAGATTCTCAAAAAACTTGTTTTTCCTTTTCAACAAGAAGATCATTGAACCAGAAGACAAAAAAAAAGGAGCTACAGATCTAGGATAGTTAGCAAGTTACAAAAATATCAGGACATAATTCACATTTTGATTTACAAGCTAGAGCTGGGAAGACTGTGCAGGACCTATACTGGATAGATTTGAAAGCTACAAAGAATAGAAATTAAAGTGGACAATAGGGTTGGTACAGAGTTTGATTGAAATGATAACACTAGGATAGGCACTGTTTTCAGTGTAGATTTATGATTTCCAAGAAGAGTTGTTTGGAAAGTGTAGAGAAATTTGACTTTTTTTTCCCTCTATTGGTTTGATGGAAGTAAATTAAGGTATAATATAGCAACATTTACTATGAAATTAAACAAATCAGATAAATTAAGAGTCATACAATTCCCAAATAGAGAAAATATCAAAAAGAAGACCTGTACCCATGATCATGCTGATATTAAATTAAATAGACAGGATTAAATGGAAAGATGAAGCAGGAAAGAATTTAAAAGAAAAAAAATCATGGTCCCTCAAGTAATTTTGAATACTGCAAGAAAATATAGTAGATTTGGTCCACATATTCATCCCCAACAAACTCATACTTAGCCCTACTAGGACTCCCAAAATTCGGCTTTTGTAACAAGAATCATCAAAATCACCTGACATCAAGCGCTTGAGGAAAATTAATAACACTTTAAATCCACACCGCTCCCCCCAGCCCCACAAAAAAAGAAAATCATTATGCATACAAAGAAACAACCACCCATTTGCTAAACAATACTTGAGATCTACTTCAAGAAGAAGCCTCACTTTTAAGTTAAATAAAGTTCTTTTGCCTTAACCATTAACCAATATCAATTTAAGACAGCAGGGCAAGGTTTATGAACTCATCACAGTATTTTTGGATACATAGCACACTGTAATTTGTAACAATATAACCATTGAGCTTTGGTACTGTACCAACGAGGTAAGTATTAACAAAATTAATGCAGATTTAGCCAAATGATTGACAGACATTGTAGTGAAGTGTCATATCCTAATAGAATAATTGGAAAAATAAAATGACTATTGTCATAATAATCAGTTAAAATTTGACAAAATATGGATAGAGTCTATGACTAGGATATAAACTAAATGAGTAAATAGTGGGTTAGAGAATAGCAATAAAATAAACGGTTAAACAAAGAATGCTATCCTAATGAAATTAAGCATTACTCTCAAAAGCTCGAAATAAATCTTCTTCCAGTTTCAAAAAAAAAAAAAACTAGAAACATTAATTAAAACCTTATGTGGCTATCAGAGAGAGAAATAACACAGATTTGGAAATTGAATCTTCCTGCTAATATAATATAATATAATATAATATAATATAAACAAATAAATGAAAGTGAAAAAAAAAAATCAAAGGCATGAGGTGGGGTGGGGGTCTTACTGTTGCTTTCAATTGATTAACCTCCTCATTGAGCTGGGAAACTTCGACCTGCAAATCAAACTTAGCATTAAAATAATGTACTGCCACAATTATTATTTTGTAATTCGATCTCATTTATTTATGTGAAGTTGAATGATAAAGATAAGAGAATTTATAAAATATTAATTTTGGTGTAAAATGCATTTTGATTTATAAATTAAAATACTACTCACCTCGTGCTCTCTAAGGAGAGTCTGGCGATCCCAAAGGAACAAAGAAGCGAAAACAAAAGCAATGAAAAGCAAAGCTAATCGCTTCGGTCTTTTAAGATAATATGAAGGATTACAGTATCTCCATTTACTGCTGTTGCTTGACGACGAAGATGATCTACTGCTTCTTGCCATTTTATTTTATTTTATTTTATTTTATTTACTAATAAATATAAAAAAAGATAGAAAATAAACTAATTTATTTTCTTAATTACGAGTGTTCATCAGTTGATCTGATCCGATCTATGCGATGTAATGGAATTCTTATGATTATGATTATTTTGTTATATTATTCATTATCGCCCGTTTCGATGATCCAAAGAAAGAGGGAAACGGGAATGAAAAAAAGAGAGAAATAGAAAATAAATAATGGAGTAAATAAAAAAGGAAAGAATAAGCGTTAAAATAGAGAGAGAGACCGGAAATTAAAGACCAGAAACAAAGACTTTTTATTGGTCTCGACACCACTCCAAACCACTCATTCGTCTCCGCAAACAGAAGTAATATCAAAATACTAAGGCAAAAGGTACAAATACGCCCCTAAACTTTATACCCCGGAATTAATAAACGCCTAATGAATGATTCAGTACAAACAGGCCCTGAATGTCTCAAAATTTGGTACACGTAAGCCCTTACCCAGATGCCATTACCTTCTCCATTAAGTATCAATAATTTTGGCGGGATTTGGTAGGTTTGGGACGCATGAAAGCCAGGTGTAAATTAAAGAAAGAAAAACAAAAAACAAAGAAAAGTGAGAGAAAGTGGTCCATCTCCCACATTAACTCAATTTTCAGCATATTAGAAGGAAAAAAAAGAGACTTTTTCTTTTGTCTTCTCTTCTCTTTTGTTTTTACCAAAAAAGAAGTTTCTCTTTTATTGTTGTGGGGTTGACGCATCAAGAAAGTGAAAATAACAATACTTCTGCCACCATAGGTAAGTTGAAAATCAATTTTTTTAGTCTTTTGGGTGTTTGTAATTGTTACTTATTTATGGCTTATGGACATTGGCATGTGAACTTAAAATATTAGGGTTTTTTTCTCATTAACAATATTATAATGTAAAGGGAACTATAATAAATTATCTAATGCAATTAAAAATTAGTATCTTTAGGGTTTTTTTGACAATACCAGTATTATAATGCAAGGGGGACATAAATTAAGTTATCTGATACTATTTTGGGACAAAGTTTGGGTTAATGTTATTTATGAATGTAAAATTAGGGTTTCGGGTAATTGTCATTAATGGCTGGTTTTGGCTTTTTTCAAGGCAGAATGGATGTAAGAATTGATTTATACTTCCATTTTGCTGGGACATGGGTGAATGATCCTGAACTATATATAAACAGTGAAGTTGAGGTAGTTGAGTGATTCGATCCCGATTACTTGTCTGTAAGGGATATAAGGTTGAAAGACCAAGAAGACTTATGGTTTCCTCAAGTTGATAGGATATTAATTTGTGAGCCTGGTAAGACTTTAAGTGAGGGCCTATTCTTAGCTCAAACTGATAATGACATTATGAGGTTATTGAACTCCTTAAATAGTCATCAGAAGTACATATATATGTTGACCACGATGTTGATATGCCTGTTTTGGCTCCTATTAACTTCCCATTACCGTGGCACGACCCATTGGATAATATTATAATTGATGGTGTGAATATAGCAGCTGATAATAAGATAAGGGTTGGGGATGGTGCTAATGATGAGCTTAGTGGTGGGGATGGTGGCAATGATGAGCTTGGTGGTGGGGATGGTGATAATAATGAGGTTGGGGGTGGGGATGGTGCTAATGGTGAAGACTATATAGATAAAGTTGGGGCCGTTAATGACAGTGGTAATGGGAATGTAGAGGAGGTTGGGGTTGATGATCTTAGGGGTGTGCATGGCTGTAATGGTGAAGATGGTATGGATATTGATGGGGATGAGTTATTGGAACAATATCATGAAACTGCTATTCATGAAAAGAAATGCAGCATAAGTAGAGAAAGAAAGGTTAAGAGAGGAGAAAAGAAAAGGGAAATATGTTGTCAATGAAGACTTAGAAAAGTTTAGGAGGAATTTGGCTGATGAGAAAGATAAGAGTGAGGAAGACAGTGTTGATGAATCAAGTGACAATGATAGTGAGTATTTTGGTTCTGATTTGGGGTCATATGAGAATGGAGGTTATGAGGAGAAGAAGTTCACACCCAAGATATAAAGAAAGTAGTAAGTCTCCTGTTTTTGCTATAGGCATGTCTTTTGTAAATGCAGATGAGTTGAGACATGCAGTTACACTGTATTCAATATGGAACGGGTCAGCTTTAAGGTTCAAAAGGAATAAACCAAATAGATTGAGAATTGTGTGTGAGGAGCAGTGCCCTTTCCTCTTGTTTGTTAGTAGAGAAACAACTGCAGATCAGCTTATGGTGAAGAGTTACAACCCCAACCATCAATGTGGCAGAATTTATGATAATGTAAGGTGTAGTTCCTCATATTTAGCTAAGTACTTTGAAATACCAAGAGGGGGATGAATTGGTGCAGAATTAAAAATTTTAGAGAGAATGGAGATGAAGTAGAATGAACACACATGGATTTTATAGTGGTTCGGACCTAACTTGTCCTACATCCACTCTCCCAAAGATTTCTTTGGGGTTCCACTAACCACAATAGTGTTACAAGGGATTTCAAGGCTATTCCAAACCTTTACAATGAGTTTTACCCAAGGCTCACTCACAAACCCTAGTGTTTCCAAGAGGCAAACACCAAACCTTTACAATGAGTTTTACAAATGGCTAACTTACAACCAACCCCAGTGTTTCCCCAACTCACAAAGAATTGACACCGGTACAATGGATAACTAATTCACTCAACCAAGCAACAAATGCTCTAGAGTTTTAGCTACCTAAAACCAAACAAAAACTAATTACAAAGATGAGAAATAAATTCACAAGAGTTTGGCTATCAAAGAATTAATGTTCTTAGTTGAAGAACATTTATGAAGGGTATTTATAGCCAAAACTAGCTGTTAGAAACAACCTAAAGGGTGTCTTTAACGTCTAGTTACTTTTGCATTAAATGCACTGAAATCTGTCAGATTGTGGGCGCGAGATTGATGGTCACAGGCGCGATCTTCCCAACGGCTAGTTTTTCAGAATCTTCCTTGAATGTCGCGGGGGCGATATCGACAATCGTGGGCTCGAAATGACCAAGCAGAGGATGCCTTTAAGAATGGCTTTCTGTTTGACCAAATCATGGGGCCGATTTAGTACATCACAGGCGCGACCTCAATGACCAGAGAAACCTTCAAAAAAGGACTTTCTGTTTCTCAAATTGTAGGTGCGATTTGGACAGTTGCGAGCGCGATCTAAGTGTACAGAAGCCTTCCAAGTTTTCAACAAAAATCATGGGCGCGATCTCCATTTCACGGGCGAGATATGTTGTTGGTCACGGGGGCGATCCTACTATCGCAGGCGCGATTTAATGCCATAGACGCGATATCCTTGGTCCCGGGTGCGATTTACAGGAAAAATCCAAAACTAGTTTGAAAACCAACTTACACACTTGGAAACTTTGTTAGACAAAAGATAAGGGGTTGTTAAACTCAAAATAAAATGGTTTGATGCCACTAAGGCCAACAATCTCCCCCTTTTTGAGTTTGACAACCAAAGAAATTTCTAAGTTAAAAAACTTAAAATCGAAGGAGTTAAGTGTGTGAGTTGATGGAATTACTCCCTTTCAACTTGTGCCAAGTTTTGAAAAACATTAAAACAATTAGATTTCTCCCCCTTTGTTAATTCAAAAGCACAATATAAGAATAAAGATAGGAGGAACAATAATATAAAGAGATAGAATATCCATTAAACATAAAATTTCATTCGTTAAATAAGCATGAATGAATACAAGAAAGCATAACAAAGATAACTAATATGTAAAAGATGGAAACAAAGAAAAAAGATAAAATATGAGGATGCATGACTGAAATGCAATGGACATAGGACACTAAGGCCAAGTCTAGAAGTCATCATGGTCACAAGGATCCATCCCAAGCTTAGTATGAATAGCTTTAAGGTCTTGATGGAGAGAGGCTAAGTCTTCATCTTGATCATCCAAGCGGACTTCTATCTTCTTGTTGAATGCCTCTTGGGCATCAAGCTTGTCCTCTATCCTCTTGAGAGAGGCTAGAATGTCCATGAGAGGGGATGGAAGGTGGCTTCTTGTCTAAAATCCCTAATTTCAATAGGGGGAATAGGAATAGGCTCTCCATGGGGGATTCCTTCCCCTTCCTCTCTAGATCTTACATTTTGTCTTGCCTCCCTTTCCTCTCTAGCTTTATCTTCTCTTTCCTTCAGTCTAGCTTCCCTTTCCTCATCCGTGACACCACCCAAGTAGAGATAGGTGCCATTTTCTTACTTTCTCACAATCTTGACTTTTTGAACGAAATAGTCAAGGTCCATAATCCCCAAGTCTACTGAAAATCCATGGGAAAGAGGGTAGGCTTGTGGTTTGGAGTAGTCAAAGGAGAGAAAGTAGGCAATGTGGGTAATGAAGGATCCAACCACAATTGCACCAGTTTTTGCATGTTGGACATGAAGAAGAAAGAGGCTTGGATGGGTTCTTCTTTTATAGCACAATGGAGGAAGATAAGGTCTTTTTATGATATTTTACCATTGCCTTCTTTCTTGGCAAAAACAGAATTCATAATGGCCTTGTGAAGAATGAAAAAGGGAAGAGTGTTTAGGCTTTTGTCTTGGGAGTGAGAAGCTCTAAACCTGGGGGTACATGCAATCTCTCTCCAAAACTCTTGGATTTCCATTGAAGAGTCATTGAAGGTGGCTATGCCCATTGGAGAAAAGCCAAAGCACTCATCCATCTATTGTTTCTTCATTTTAACCTTCTTTCCAAATAGCTTGAAGCTCATTCTATAATAACCCAAATCACCTCCTAGCTTCTTATTTACCACCAATGAGGAGAGAAACTCATAGGTTAAATATTTGTAACCGGGGTAGAGAGGCCTTACGAATTTGAGAAAGGATAGATTTTTTAGAAGCCCAATTACCTTATCTCTAACCCCAAGCATCCCAATGGAGGCAGCACCAAGGGTCCTAGTCTCCGAGAACTCCCTACCCATCAAGGTCCTACACCTCACCTTTTCATCAATTGAGAGGATCTCAAACATGGTCTCAATGGGATTCCCATTAGTGGGTTGTCTTTGAGGTTGAGGTTGAGGCTGTTGTTGTTGTTAAGGAGGAGGAACAGTAGGGGTAGCACCATGTCCTTAATAACAATGCCAGTTCTATGCCTTTTAGGTGGTGGTGCAGGAAATTCTTGTTCCTTTTCTTTCCATTTTTGGCTTCTAGTTAGTCTTTTGTCCATGATAATGAAAATGAAATGGATTATGCAAAGAAAAACTGAATTCCAAAGCTTTAAAGAGGGAGAAGTAGAAGAGAGATAATCCATAAAACCTTTAAAATTGAGAGAGAGGTTTGTAAACTCTTTCACATATGCAATAGGGGTATTTATAGGCATGTTGGAGCAGTTTAAGCCTTGAAAAACCCTAAAATCTGCCTACTAGCCGTTTTTCAACGGCTAGTAACGGCTATAATTTTTGAAAAAATCGTGCTAGTTGCGGGCACGATTCGTGAAATCGCGGCCGCGATATGATGAAATAACTATTATGTTTGAAAATTTTGAAATTTTACGGACGCGATGTCATATATAGCACCCGTGATTTTGATGAAAATACTTTTCGAAAAACTGATCTTTCTTGTCAAAGAATCGCGGGTGTGACCAAGAGGGTAGCGGGCGCGATGTTGAATTATTTAGTATTTTATGAAAATCATTTTTAGTCATGGGCGCGATGATATAAATCGCAGCTACGACAAAGGAGACAGAAAGTTTTGTTGAAAAATAGTAATGTTGCGGTCGCGATTGGGCATGTCGCGTCCGCGAATTACAAGTCAAAATTTTTTTTAAGGCTTTAATGTTTAAAAACAATTTTCCAAGTACCAAGGTGCTCCAAACTTGTTTTGTGACTTGCATTTACTCCCTTAAACATATGAAAAGCAACATCAAGGTGTAAAATTATGTCTATTGCATATGAATGAAAGAATTTGCAAAAGAAAACATGAAAATCAAAGGGTGCTTCCATCTAGCATCCCTAACTCACTCTTAATGAAGTTCATACGTTCTTTATTGAGAGGTTTTGTAAAAATATCAGCCAATTGG
>CANYLF010381960.1:0-15160 GCA_948193215.1 Bocquillonia castaneifolia
AAATTACCTCCATCTTTCTAAAATGCTCTTATAATAATTTGGGGTTTCTACATATATATTTGGAATTCTCAATTTGTTGACTCTAACACTATTAAGGGTGTTTTAGACAATATACAAGGTAATGAACTCGTTGAAATGTTAAAATCACTACAATTTTGGGACACAAAACACTAAAAAGGACTCAAATTATGAGAGGAGGGAGTAATTGAGAGACCATCTGTGAAATTTGCCCAGAATTAAAGTCTCGTCGCCTACTGGACTATGCATGTATAGTTGCCATAGTTCAGTGGTGTTTTCTGTCGATTATGTGTATCAATTCGGACAGGCCATTCAGCAATTCGGACAGGCTTATGAATTACTGGAATGACAATCCAAAACGTGAACTGGCTACAATCTTTGTAGGTAATCACATAGCATCACACAATTGATAAATAAATAACGAAGCTTTTCACTCACGAGCAACTGTTTGATGTTATTTACATTTATAACAAGAAATGAAACGGGTTACTACCAAATATTAAGGCTCAGCCTCTTGTTCCAAAATTGTGCAGTACCATCTACTGAATTTTAGCAAAATAAAAATACTCGGTCAAAAATTGTAGCCATCTAATCAAATCCTAAAGTAGAAATTTTATGTTTCCCAACTTAATGCATCTTCAAGAATAATTAGCATTTTTATAATATCACAGCGTCGGCAATTAATTAAGACCTGCTCTTTTTATTTGATCTGGAGCCATGATCTCCTCTTCTCTTTTTCCCACTATTATGACCCTCGTGTTTTTTATGTTTTTCGGCTGTAGTTCTACTGGATTTCACACTAATCAGACCACTTGATGTTACCTTCCCACCACCATTTTTCAGTGCATCATCGAAGTCACCTTCTTTGCCCAATATAGCATACTGTTGAAGAAGTTCAGGATCCAACACCCCCTCCACCTTGGCTCTCATTCCTTCCTACATTCAGGTTCAACACTTTCAGAGAAGTAAAAAGAGAACTAGACTAACAGAAAGATAATTGCAGACAGAAGCAACAGAGCATACCTCAACTTGCTGTGCTGCTTCATTGAGATCATCCTCCACAGATATGTGGTGTGGTTGTAGCACTATCTGTGTACAACAATTGAATACAGAAGGATTCATGTCATGCATTAAAATATTGAAGGGGGAAAAAAGAGTAGAACAATGCTCAGTTCAATCCATTCATCAGGCATCTATCTCTTCATGATGCCTACTAAGTCATAGTAACTAAATAATGCTACTTGTATGAATGAGGTAAGCACCAAACAGTTTGTTCCAGATGTTTACCGAAGCATGCATTTTCAAACATTCTCAATGTAGCATATGAAATTTATTGTATTAGAGCATACCTCTTTTAATCGAGGAAGGGTTGATTGAATCTCATTGGAAGCAATACCGTCAAGATGTTTATAGAACTTCTTCATAACCTTTATAAAGAGTGACATAATCTGTGTTCTTTCCAACTTCATTTGCCCCTATAATAACAGTCAAGTAACTTAATCCACAAATGCTCAAGTACAAGATAAAACAAAACAAATTTACAGGAAAACCACTTCTACTGATGGACATTCATGCAGGGTGGTTAAGTGGGCAGGTCTTCAAGAAACCACTGTCGCATGCCTAGATGTGAAAATTGGTGCAGTTGCATGTGAAAAAAATATCATCTAACAGATGAGTTGATAATCAAACCTCCATATAAGAAAAGTTTTGATGCTGCAAGCCAATACAGAGCAGAACAGAAGCTTGAACATATGATATGGTAACAGGAATCTTCCCTCGAAAATAAAGACGAGCAAGGGTTGGAACAATGTCCAACATCTGGAAGAAAGGGTAAAAACATAAAGCAATTCAATAAAACTTATATTTGCATTTCGTAACAGAAGTTCTCAAAAAAATCATTAGATATAGAATCAAAGACAAACTTATCTAACTTGATGATAATTTATTGCCAAAAGAAGGCCACTTTTTTAAAACAGAAGACACTATAAGATGATGATAGCATTGAAGCTTGAATAATTTTTTTGTCATTCTCTTATTATCGGGCTTCATGATGGTAGCAGAATGGACAGAAAAAATAGAATTAAATATCACATTTTTATCATCTTATTTCTTCTAAAGGTTCCCACATAGTATTTCCCATCAAAACCTTACTCCTAAAATATCCAGAGACACGTGCTCGTATAAACCGACTCAAAACAGTAAATCCATTAGAGCATGGAGCAACTGAACTTGATGCCACAAAAAAGTGTTTGTTATTTTTATCTACTATATATGCTATGACCCAAAATAGAATTGTTTTTTAGAAAGCATGAATTTTTGTTTCAGAAGAGCGTAGAAATTTAATTGTATGGTTTTTTTTATCCTCCAATTAGTGGGTTGAGAAGGTTTAGCATTTATGATCAATAATTTTGTCACTTTAATGAATTAACCTTCACTTTAACCATCCTTCATGCCCAAACAAAAAATGTTAAAAAACCTACCTTACCTCAGTTCACTTTAAAATAGATTCTCTCCATAAATTTTCCAAACATAGTTTAGTGTTTTAATTCCGGGTACAATCCATAAAAATCATTAGGAAAAGCCCCCAGAAAATGGGGTTGTTTCTCAGTAAAGTTATTAACGCAAATGAATTAAGGAGAACAATTGCACAGATCATATATATTGAATTCTTACCAAACGAAAATCAGCAAGATTTTCAGTATAAGCTTTCAGCCGTTCCATATCATATGGTGTTATATCGCAGCTCAGTGACCTCCAAAATCCTTCAGTTGGGGACAACGTAGTGTCAATCTCTGTATCTGTATAGTTGATCTTGGGATCCAGGACGCTAGAGGTATCGAAAATTAGCAATATCATAATTTAAATCAAACATTGATAGTGGTAAAGTTTCAATTCTAACCTCATTGCAAGCTTATATTCCATCTCCCTGAAATCATATGCCAGTAATTCACCAAACCTTCGTCTGAAATCTGAAAAAATTGAAAAATGAAACTAAGGAACAGAGCTTAGAAGAAAAGGAAGAGGTTGGAAGAGCATGGGGAACTACACAAGTACACGTTGATCATTGCAAAATAGGACTAACCTTGGTAAAATGGAGCAAAGAAACCCCATTCCTCTGACCCATTCACATCAATATCGTCATTGTTCAATGGTTTCAGGACCATACACGTATGCTCACCAGTTACAGCACTCTACCAAAAATATATATATACACATGAATTAAATTTCTAAATGAGTTTGCTTAATATGCAAAATAGTCTATTGTACACTAGCGGAAAGACAAATGAACAGGGTGATAGAAAGAAGGGTGCATCTTAACTGGAATTTGACCAATGTAGAACGGAGCAAATTTATGTTTCCTCCAAAAGCGGAAAAGATCCAGAGTGAGCCCGAAAGAAACACCTAGGTAGTGAAGCTTTTCAGGTCGTCTGTCACGAAGATGCACTAGCAAATGAGGAAGGTCTGTCCTTGGTTTTATATTTTCCTCTAGCAGTGAGACCTGTGAACATGGTATAACAGAAGCATATGAGTCCGTGCAAACAGAGAATCAAAGAGGATTGCAAGGTCTGACAAAATTATTTATTAGCTATCTACAATTGTCAAAACTCTTTACACATGAAGGTCTCATCACATTGCATATATTTGGAATACAAGGATAAGTAGCAGCAAGAAAAAAAAAATTATGCCATATTATGAACAAGATACAATATTAATGAAAAGCAATTTGTCCAATAATTATGGAAGCAAGCCTAGTTCAGCAATGAACCTTCTCTGCAGCTTCTGTAACTTTAGCTGGTGAAGTCTCCACATCATTTTCATAATCTACTTCAGAAATAGGTGTTAACTGCCCTTCATAGTACCTACAGATAATTAAGTAATAAACAACTCTTTTGAAATGCTAGAAATATATATATATACACACACACACACACACACACAAACATTGGATGTTTCATCTTTAGAACAAATGGGTCCTTGTATCTTCAAATAGATGAAAGCATTTATTTCATAAGTTCAAAGGCAATTATACTATTTTGGTTTTCCTCAATAAATGCATCTATCTTTATATCATCATTCCAAGAAAAATTTTGCTAGCATGTTATCTTTAGTAACTTCATCATCAGACGGTGCCTCTTGATTAAAAAAAGAAGAAGAATGGTTTTACTCTACCACTCATACCTTCTAACAGTAATCCAGTTCTCATGGGGTGGGGGGTACTGAGATGTAACAAAGACCTGGAAAACATTTATCAGGCACCATAAACATATTCATCATATGCCAACAGGAGGCTACCATATTTCTTACTGCTATTTGTAGGTTAATGGCCTTAGATTCTAACAGTAGTATAATCTCCACTAATGGAAATATCTTAAATTCTAGACACTTACATCTGCCACATAACTAATGATCTAGATTAAACTTCCTCCCATTGCTTGCATGTCAACCATAATTTTTAGGCATCCAAGTGTACAAATGTCAACTACAATAATAGCTCACACTCTTAACAGATTAAGATTTTAGATCAACTTCATGTTTAAGATAATAAACAAAGTAACCTAAATGGATGCATTCTTTGTTGAATTCAGTTCCAAATACCTCAAACACCTTTATATGAAAAATTCATGTTTAGGTAAACTCTTCACCATCTTAACTTGGTCTACGGTGACATCTAGTTCAGTGACAAGGTTAGAGTTTAGTTAAAGATGCACATACCCTGTTAAGAGTTCCATCGCAGCAGAGCCATATCCAAGCTGCATGAACCATGCAGAAAGTGATTGTATTAAATGAAAAGATTCACCAAAAACAGAATGAAAAGAGAAGGCTAACAATGAAGCAAAACATTGAGACACATGGAAAAGAAAACTACCCTCACGGCACTTGGATGGGTGGCGATGCGTACAATACGAGCACCTGAAAGGCTGGGGAAAACTGTATCCCGGAATTGCTCAGAGAATTTCCATGGAATTTGATCTCCAAATGGTTGATGGCCATCACCTAAGCTTTTGATCACAGATTTACGAGAAATCTGGCCTTCAAGGGCAACCTGTCAAAGAAATTGACCGTGTGAATTATCACTCGTCAGTAGCAATGGGTTTGAAGAGCAGCATAAATCTTAGGTAAAGGTTGAGCTAAAGTATTGGACTAACAGATAAGGTAGTTTATCTAGATGAAAGAAACGAGATTGCTGATAGAGCAAGAATAAAAGGACCTTTAAACCAAGTAGAATGCAGGAAACTAGATGACATTAAAAAATCTCAATGCACAAGGAGCAAACAATCACGTTGAGTATTAGTTAATAGATAAAACTACACAAATAACTGTACTGTAGCAGAACAGCTAGAATTATCTAAAATGTCTTGAATAATTTACCTGAATGACACATAAGATGTCGGGGAGTATATTTATTTTTGACTCATCAACAGGTCCTGCATATACAAGATGAGATACTTGTTTCACACAGAATAAATCAAATACAATCAGCTAAAGCGAGATTTATACCAAGTAACACAAACAAATGATGTGCAGGAGCATCAGCCATTAGTTGTAAATCATTTGGAGAGTTTTTGTAATGAGATGAAACATATAATGCCATCATTCGCTGCACAATTATGACACAAGAGAACCAGTTAACCTGTTTGTTTCATTAAATTAAAATATATTACTAAGAAAAGATTGTCAAAAAGTATGTTACCTGCAAAAACAACTCACTGTCTTTGTGATGCGAAAAAAGAGTGTCCCGGTTAACATAATAGAGATTGCACTCCTTGGGTGGAGGTAATCTAGTTGCAGAAACGAGGATACATCAGTAAAGAAAATAGATATAGTTCTAGAAAAGGTCTTTCTGGAGATGATAGAAGCTTTTGCTCACTGATTTAGTACCAACCTGCTGATATTTGGCATGGATTTTGCAACATCCAAGCAAAGTAAATCATTAAGCCAGGATTCAATTGGATCACCAGAAGCATATCTGATAGGTTCAGATAGATCTATCTTTTTGAAAAGTTCATCTACAGAAAAGAAAACGATGAACTCAAAAGAATTCCGAAACAGATTATTTGTCAGCTCAGAATTGTACGATAAAAAAATTATAAGCAGTGTGCTGTACATTTGTCCATAAAAGCAGGACAAAAGAGAACAATCATGCAACTGCTTACACCAAAAAAGTTTGATTCAGTCTTGAGGCAGTCTGGGCATCGATATCAATGATGATGAATACTCATCTTAATCATTACAAACAACTGCACTTTTGGTCTTAGTCATCAATTTCACTTAAAGTGATGGAGACAAAAAGGCCAGATAAATCATCCCGATTGTATTAACTAGCTGATTACTAATGCAATATTACTCAATAGTTGATGAAAATGTTAATAGCTAAATGGCACCTATTGCTTCATTCATTGGGGGCCAACATGTTTCCCTCCCTAAAATCAACTTTGGGTGTATGCCTCTGCTTGCTTATTATTTAATGGCTCAGTATAATGAGTAAAATATGGACTTATGCAAAGGAACAATTAAAGGCTAGTTTACATGTCCAAAGGCAATTCTGGAAATTATTAAATCTTTGCCTATTTGTTGTCTTAAGTGATTTTTGTAATTTATGAGGATATCATGCTCTTTGTATGTGAGGTGCTTAAGAGCTGCTTCACTATTTAAAATTCTTCTAGCTTTCGCATATCTATTAATAATAGAAAAGGAAAGAAAATGTTCCTTCACATACTAGAAGTAGAAAGTACACTCTGAACATGAGTTTGGTAATTCATTTGATCAATTGACCTTAAGCATTCTGATGAAAGCAATTTAGCAATCGTCCATACCATTGAACAATGTAGTGTTAAAAATGTGCCATGAGAACACCAAGGATGATGTTTTAGCAAGTAGGGGTGAGCAAAACCAAACTGACTGGTCACTTTTAGGTGCAGTTTGATTAAAAAATATAAAACCAAAATTTAATTTTGTTTGGTTTGGTTTTGAAAAATAAATAATTTTGGTTCAATATCAAAATCAAACTACTTATTTTCTGAAGAAAACAAAACCAAACTCATAGAACTGACCCGAATAAATCTATTTTGATTCAGTCCAGCTTAAAGTTTAAAAAACCAAATATATTCTGCTTCAGTTTGGTCTGGTTTTAGAACTCAAAATAATTTCTGTTTGGTTCAAACTGAATCGAACTGATGCTCACCCCTAACAGCAAGCAATGTGCTCATCACAGCAGCTACCTATTAAGAGAACAGGATAGCCACAACAAAAGGTTTCTCGCTTATCATTGATTCATATATGGAGCAAAGTAATGTAAAGCTCAAACACACCAGAATGAGATCCCTCCACGTCCTTGGCAGCCATCTGGCTTTGTTCTTCCAATTGCTGCAGAAGCTTCAACGATAAAGACCGGCCAGTACCTTCATAGCTTTAAGAGCAAAAACCAATAGAATATCCACATAACTTATTTACTTAAAACCATGGTTATTAAAGGCACAATGCTCACTAAGGCTCTAAGGGATCCTGGATCCTAGGTGCGTGCATGGCATAGGCAAGTCTTAGTGATATGAGGTGCAAAACAGAAAAATTTATGATTAATACCTAACTCAAACTAAACACCAGGTATTAATAATAAGTGAAGATAAATGGAGTTAAGTTGATAAAACAAACAGCATTACTTTAAAATTTAACAACAAACCATTAAGATAAATAATACAGAAGAACATCACTAAGTTATGGAATCATAAAGAATTTAAGTTATCAGTTAAAAAATATATTTGTAAGAACTTAAAAATCTTAAAAGAAGAAGGGGGGGGGGGGGAGGGGTGGGCTGAATAAGAGAGGCCTACTATTGTTTGAGAAGTATGGGAATATAAAGAAAAGGATAGTAGAATAAGCAAGACAAGAAGACAGAAAACATATGACAGGAAGTCGCTATGATTGAGAAACCTAAGAATATGAAAAAAGAATAGAAGAGAAGAAGAAATGAAAAGGAGCCAATATCTTGGCCTACCTTATTATTTCCCCCCTTTGGTTTTTTTTTTTTTGGTAATTTTACTTCGCGCTAGATCACTTCTTTAATTTTTTTTTTCTTGAAAGGATGTTGCATGGTTCTGTGATAAGCTCCCTTGGAAATTAGAATGGACCACCCAAATTGTCTCACAAATAATTGAATTAAATCAAAAAATATATATATAAAAAAACTCAAAATATCACTAAGGCGTGCCTCATCTGCGCATTGGGTTTGAGGCATGCACATTGTGAGCCTTTTGGGCACTGAGGCACTAAACTTTGAGCCTCTAGCTTGAGGCATGCCCTTAATAAATATGCTGAAAATAAAACAAAGTGCCTCAATTTATATAGTGAATAGCATGCCTTTTGGGAAATTTTTAAAATCTAACCTTGTTGGAGATGGGCATGTAAACTCATATTGAAAATTGTTTAAATAACATACCCATTCACAGTAGATGAAAGGAAGACCAGGTATGGACCCAGCAGGGACTTTACAACTGGCAATGGGATGGCAGCAGCTTCATCAACAACTAGCAGTTCCACTTGGGAAAGCTTTTCATGTTCATGTGGTTGTATATACTGCAAGGAGATATAACAAGCACATTATGTAGAATGCTTATTAACATGTCACCTTCATGAAACATCCATCTTGAATTCCTAACCTGAATTGTTTGTCTGTGCTGTTTGTAGATATTGATCCGCACAGTGGCTTTCTTGAACTCAGGATTTGTGCTTTTCACGACATCATAATCAATATGCTCCTGAAACAAAAGGGTTCACTGATAAGCTTAAGATAAACAGGAAATCATCAAATTGCAGGTACCCCAAGTTTATAAAATTGGAACGAATAGGAAAAACTTCCATAAAGCACAGTGCATACAAATACATGAAAGGAAACAGGAAAAGAACACTCAAAAACATCAAGATTTCATGGCACAAGCAAAACAAAGCTAAATGCACCAATTAATTCTTTCACATAAGAAGCCAAAGTTTACGCACTGAACCTATGGCTAAGCAATTAAGGCAAAAACCCATTGTAAGATTGACTGCAAATATTTTTTATAATTAATACGGCCGATTTGCGTGCTTTCTGAAAATGTTATTTATTACCTAATTTTTGCTCCTTAAAAAGTAAATGAGATTGTATCACGATAATTAGTTGTTCAGACCACATACTAGTAAGATTGATTGCAAATATTTTTTTATGACTAATGTTTTCAGAGGTCATATGTCCAATTTGTGTGCTTTCTGAAAATGTTATTTATTACCTAATTTTTGCTCCTTAAAGAATAAATGAGATTGTATCAGGATAATTATTTGTTCAGACCTCATACTAGTAAGATTGACTGCAAATATTATTGATAACAAATGTTGTCAGAGGTCATATGGCCAATTTGCATGCTTTCTGAAGATGTTATTCAACAAATCATCACCTGATTTTTGCTCCTTAAAAAATAAATGAGATTGTATCAGGATAATTATTTGTTCAGACCACATACTAAGAAAATAGCCTGGTTAAACAGATACATAATCAGATGATGCCGGAATCATTCCATCCAAACAGAGAGAGAAGAAAAAATAAAAAAAAAAATACCTTATAATCAAACGCATCAAAGCCCTTGCAGATGAAGTCGAATAAAGTTTTTAAGTTTTCAGGGCTAGGTGCAGTTATGAATATATTTGAAAATCTGTAAAGATGAATGTTATCATTAAAATAACAAAGGATGACACAGGGAAACAAGTATACCTGTGCCCAGACACACACATGGATAATACAAAACGCATGAATTTATTATCACACATTACCCTGCTGCAACAGCTCCAGCAACTGCTAAACCAAGTGCAGCAGATTTCCCACGCCCACGAGCAGCAAGCAAAGCACGAATTTTACATAGTTTCTTATCCAAAATTGCATCCAGAAAAGTAGTGACAGCTTTTCCCTATATAAGGATAGAAATTTCTGAGCTACATCACTTAATTAAATAAAGATAGGAGAATAGACAACTAGATACTTGCAGAGCATTCTCTACCTGATCTAATGTACAGCACTTTTTGACCAAAGGACCTGCAGGAAACTCATCTTGTAGTTGTTCCTTCAAATTCTTCAAGTCTCGTTCTGCTTCAGAAAGACCTTCAGAATCCTTTAACACCAGCAGAGAGAAAAGCACAAGTCATGTAAATTTTGAGTACTTATGATACAATTACTGCTGATATATGATGAAATTAATCTCACATAAAGATTTCACTATTGTATAAAAGGTTTGTTTGAACTTTTTTTTTTCCAATCATACAAGAGTACAGCAAAAACAGCACTATTCAAAAAGCAATAAATAATAGCATAATCATTTCGAAACATTTTCAGATCGTTAATGTCATGTCCAAAAAGTGTTAAAAAAAGTTGCTTACCTCTTTAACAGGAACTGGTAGAATTGATCTTATATGAGATGAAATGGGCAAAATATTCATTTCATCATCCATAATCACACATGCTTTACATGAAGCAAGTGATAATAAGAAACGCTCATTAAAGCGCCCAGCAGCCTCAGAATGTGATTCTGTACGAAACCTCTCATGAACATCCTGAAGTAATCAAACCACCAATAAGCATTTGATTTTATGGTTTGATCTGATAAAGAATTATGAATATGAGAACGTCTTATAATCAAACCACATGACATTCTTTTATCCTTTTACTTTTTAAATACAAAATCTCAAGTTAATAAAACCTGCCTAAAAATCTTAAACGACGACTAACTAAAAAACAAGGGACGTGAATTTATACCATGACCATGGTGTATAAGCTGGTCAATGAAGAGAGAGAACGTAATAACAAAACAATCAATCCACCACCTTCTACTGTCTCTATAGTTCTGGCCAACAGATTTGGAGTTAAAGCCTCGAAATCCTAAACAACACAACAGAAACAAAAATCAATCTTAATCAAAAACAATTACAGCATACAGCAATTATAACAAAACCAAGAAAAATAAAGATATAAACCTGCAAAATGCACATTCCAAAAGTATTTCCAAGTACTTTTTCGGACTCCTTATATAAACAATACTTTAATCCTCCAGTTTCAACAAAAAGAGAAAAAGGATCAACTTTTTCAGGATCTAACAATCCTCTCTGCATTAGCTTTTTTATTTGCTTGGCTCTCTTTTTCTTGTGACTGCACAGTTAATCAAACCAAAATAGTTTCTTCAATAATTAAATAAAAAAATTATTCATTCCTCCAATATTTAAGAACATTTTTAAAAAAAACCTGCTAAGCTCAAGCTTATCTTTATAGCACCATAAAACAGTAGGCCTTGATTTCGCTACTGATTTACTTAACATGTAGTGAAGATTCACAATCTGCATAAACAAACATATACACACAAATTAAATTAAAATTAATTACAAAATTATACAATTCTGAAACAATTAACGGTGAGAGTAATGAGGCTGGGGGTTGCCTGGTCACGTGACTTGTCGCCGATGATAACGAACATGGAACGGTGTCGTAATTTGACTCCATTTTCAATTAGGGTTCTAATACGGTCGTCTACTTTCTTTCTCATTTTTCTTTCGTTCTCTTTGATTTGATTTGTTTTGTTATTTGCTTGCAGCTGCTGTTATTGTTGCGTTTTTAGGGTTTATGAGAGGTTTTATTTTGAGGGTTTATGAGAGGTTTTATTTTGAAGATTTGAAATTTTGAACCGGGCTCTTTGGTCGCGATTTAAAAATAGTGGGACAAGTCAAGTGACTGAAGAATTGTGCTAGGGTGTGCATCCTTGTTCGGTTTCAGAGGTCTAAAGTTGGAATCGAACCCAATTTAATTAGCCCCTAAATTAAAACCCAACTTAATTTAATTTTTTAAATTTTTTAATACATATTTATTAAATTTTTATATATTTATATATTAAAAAAATCATTAAATATATTTATAAAAACAAAAAAATATATAAAAATGTATGAACATATATATGTGTGTGTATATAATGAGTAAAATATATAAAAATATATATATATATAAATAAAAAATCAAATTAAATAATTTTGGTTTTTCGATCAATTCCGGTTTTTTTAATATGAAAACCAAATTAAAAACCAAAATTTTTTAAAAATAAAAAATGAACCAAACCGTTTAACCAAATAAATCAAATCAATTATTACAAATCAATTAGGTTTGGTTTCTCAATCATGTTCGGTTTCTCATTATATTGGCATAACATTTACTTTAGAAAATTTATTTTTTTATAAACTAGTTTTTTCTGCACACGTGATGCTCGTTATTGATATAAATATATTACCAAATCATTTTTTTTATTTTTTTAAACTAAACCATATTAATTGATTACCAATGAATTTATGATACAAAAATAAAAAATTTATATATATTTTAATTTTAAGTCTTCAATCTTCATTTCATACGTTTTAATTTTAGGTCTTCAATCTTCAATCCATACTTCAATAGCTTGAATGATGAAAAATTTTGTAAAATTTTCATCAATTTTTTTAGAGAGAGAAGAACAACTCGTTTTCCAGTTTTAATTTTGACATATTTATATATCTTAAGATCTAATTACATCTGCCTAAAAGCCCTTGAAGGATTAGAATTTATTTTACTTAATTACACGTAGCTTTTTTAAATTTAGATTTTGACCAAGACTGCACATCACATGACTTCTGATTTGTGACTAACTTTTCAAATATTTACAGTTTTTAAATGGCCACGACTTCTCCATGAAGTTATAGATCTCAATTTTTTTCTTGAATTTAGGCTTTTGAATCACTCAATTCTGAGTCTTCTAACTCAAGCTATAGCTCATTGAAATGTGATACACTTTCGACTTGTGAATTTCACATTAAAACTTAATATAGGTACGAATTTAATTTAAATAAACTAATTAATCATTAATTCTACTCTAAAAAGAACATAATTAATCTAAATAAATTACTAAATAGACTTTAAATAATTAGTTCATGACTATAAAAAATAAAATACTCAAACTATGCAAAAGCATAGAATTTGAAATCCAATGCACTAAAAGGGGGGTGAATTAGTGGATAATTAAAAATTAAAACTTAATAGAACAATCAATCACAAGACAAAGGATTTATAGTGGTTCGGACACAAACAAGTCCTACATCCACTCCCCAATCACTAATTGGGTATTCCACTATAAATCAAGATTGACTGCAAGAGTTTCGGATCACTCTAAACCTTACAAAGTGGTTTTTCTCAAGGCTAATCCACTAAAACCTATCCAAGTGTTTCTTTCACTAGAAATCCTTTACCCAAGTGTTTTAATCAATAGGACAACACTTAAACCTTTCACAAACGATTCCTAAACCTCACTCACCAAGAGTTAGTTTTACAAGGAAATCAAAGAGCTCACAAGGCTCTATAAACAAGTTGAATAAATTAGTAATAGAAAGTTAGGGTTTTACAACTCACAAAGTTGGATTAGAAGGATCATAGTTTGTAAACTTGTTGATAACCTTCCAAATGAGTTGTAGTTGAGCTTGTATATATTCTCTTTGATATCTGACCGTTAGGAGTGTAATAAATGCGTTTTTCCCCGTTCACCAACTTTTGTTTTGTTTAAAAGTGTAATAAATGCTTGTTAGATAGTGTGCAATGAGCCGTTACTACAGGTGCAATAGTCGTTGCATTTAAATCGTAACGACCCATTGCACAAGGCACGTCTTGTTGTGTTGTCTTAGGGCTTGTCACGATGAATATGCATGGCCTATTGTAGCTTGTCACGGCCCGTTGTCAGCATCACAATGGCTCGTTGCTTGACTCGTTGCAAGTGTGGTTGGGTCGTGTAACCTATTGATTCTTTTGACCATTTGCTTGTCATATGCAACGACCCGTTGCACATATTCCATGACCCGTTACACGTGTAACGGTCGTTGCACATACTTATGCTTGGAGAAGTTCCTGAAAAATATCTTACTTAAAACATTAGTTAAAATAATTGACTTAGAATATTGATCAATCATCAAAACAAGGATTACATGCCCAAAAAGGTCAACAATCTCCCCCTTTTGACGTTGACAAGTTTTAAGTCAATTTGGGTGTGAGTTTGAGGTAAAATACTCAAAAACTCCCCATAAGACAAAGCATATTTAAAAGAAATGCATATATGCATAAGCTTAAGCAAAAATAAAGCCAACAAATGAGAAAGTGAGAAAACATATATAAGACACACATAAAGAAAACACTCATCCAACCGTCACATCAAAATTGACACACTTCTCCCCCTTTGGCAACATAAAAAGAAATAAGTGGTCATCAACCAAATGTATCTAGCACATAAAAAGAAAAATCCAATAAGTGCCCGAAAAAAAAAAAGAACAATGCCTAAAAAGCTAAGAAAAGATGCAAAGTTTGATGATGAAAATAAAGAAGCACAAATGGATTAAGTCTCGGGAAGCGGATCATTAATGGTAGCTCGAACAACGTGAGCATCATTAGAACCAAACTCAATCCGAGTCGTCTCCTCAGAGATAATAATCTCTAAACCCCAATGAATGTCAGTAGAAGGATAAACTAGAGGTGGCGAGGGTGGTGGTGGCCAAATGTCCTCATCAAAAATACCATGCAGCCTCTGTATATAGGTGAGTCTATCCTCAACTCTAGTGACTCGCCCTTCTAGCTGGTCAACCCAAAAGTCGACTCCATGTACCTCTCTGACGACCCTATCACCCAGCATGCCAATCTGCTTAAACACTCTATCAAACATCTGATGAAGATCAAGTAGACTCTGAATGAGGTCTAGTCCTTCTCCCATATGTTTGTGGGAAAGGAGACATGGGAGTGACCCTCTATGAAGCGGCAGCAGTAATAGCTGCATCCTGAGCATGCATAACATCTAGAGTCTCCTTAATCTCAATGCCTATATGATCATCATCATCTCTACTCTGATCAGTAGTGGTAGCACCTATAGGAGGAGCCTCTAGTTGTGCGGCAGGAGGAGGCATAGATGTCTGACCTGGAATGAATCTCCATCCATCCGGTAGGATACTATAAATCCATCTCCCATCCACCAGATGAAACACTCGACTGTTTCTGATGAAGTTCATGTTCATTCTGATGTCAACAAGTGCAATATGATCAACCACAACCTATCCAGGGCCAAGCAAACCCATCCTCTCA
>CANYLF010382271.1:0-12341 GCA_948193215.1 Bocquillonia castaneifolia
GAAATATCATCAATTTCAGGTTTATATTGTATCATCATCTTGTTACACAATGTGTGTGCGTATATACATATATGTAGTGCATTTGATATATATATATATACATATTATTGTTGATTGTATGACCCAAATTAAATAAAAAAAACTGTTTGCTTAATTAATTTTGGCTTAGATGGATCAAGTGGTGAATACATAGAAATGCACCCATATGTAACAAAGGGATCAGTGGAGGCATTTGAATCAAAGATAACAGCAGATGGTGAACTTTTCCTGGGGGTGGAGCTAAAAAAGATGCTAAAGTCCAATTCAGAAGCATCAAGTTGTTCTCCAAATGACAGGATTTGCCAAGACACATATAACAGCAATGCTCCAACTTTCAAGTGCTAAAGTCTCAGGTCCTTGGGGTGGAGGTGGCCCCATTTCACTTATTTCTCAACTCAACTGGGCTCCACAATTGATGCCTAGCTATCTTCTCTTCTCTTACTGCTTCGTGTCCATTTCTTCTTCTTTTCTTTTTTTTTTTCTTTTTTTTAACATTTGGTGTCCATTTAACAACTACAATTTCAAGCAAGTTGAATTTTGAAAGCAATGCGCTGTTGTTTCTAAAAAACCTGACATATTTTAATTTGATATGAAATTTATAAATGAATTCTAAACTATCAGAGATAAAAAAAAAAATTTTATTATAGTAAAAATATTTTTTAATTCTATATTTTTGATTCAGCATAAAAAAAATCATTTGTAATTAAAATGCTTTTTTTTTATAGAAATTCAACCGCAGTTCATCCTATAAAAATTAATATAACAAAAATAATTCCCAATAATAACGAGGAACTCCCGTTAGGACATTACACAAAAATATAGTGGTGACTTGTGAGTAATGTAGGCAAGAATTTTCTTCATGCAACTGCAAACCTTGAAGGTGTGAGATACATATAAATTATTTTGTCCTTCATTCTAATTTTGAGGCTTAAATCTCAAATGTCCCATGAGGAACCTCTTTACCCCCGATTATCCATTTAATTAATTAATTAGTCATTTACAATGTGAGCATACTGTTGAGAAAAATTTCTTATTACTCCACGAACTACCTTTAATAAAATAATAAAAATAATCTAATAATCACAGAGAAATTAATAAGATAAGGATTTACGTGAAAAATTTCAAATCCAGAGAAAAACCACGACCGTTGTTAAAAGATAACCAAAAAAAATATTCACTATGTGAAAAATTATTACAGCCACACAATATAAATACAATATTTTTCTCACACCCAAAATCCAAGAAAAATACTCAGAGAGTACCCAGAGAATTTTTCCCAAACTCTCTAACCCTCACAATTTTCTTGAATTTAAAACACAAAAAATTAGCTCACACACACCTCACCAATTTTTTCTCACAATTAATTATGTGTGTTATATGTGTGTTGGATGATTTCAAATGAGGAGAAGCAAGTTTATTTATAGCCAAAGTTTGGCTTACTTCTCACACCATTTTACCCATTTATCAATTTAAGTAATGTTTGCATATGCTTTGCCCACAACTCACTTTTGACAAAACCAAAAACGGTGCCAACCAAGCCTATAAATGTTGACTTTGTTTTTTTTAATCATTTATAACAATCTCCACCATAATTAAAAAAAAAAATACCCACTACTAGAACATTATCTAATACCGATAATCATAATTCTTAAACAGTTAAGAATTATAATACTTCACCATAAAGAGTATACCCAGTTAGAATTAATACCAACTCCAAGAATTTCACCTCGACCCATGTCGAAAAAATCCGTTAATAAGTTATGGTGTAACTTCCATGCTGATTTTCTGGAAATTCATTAGCCATCGACATTCTTTTGTTCCACCACACACCTTGCATAATTATCAGCCAATGCCCGTGTGTAAATCCGTGGACGTGCTACCAATCATACATCCTTTATTATGGCATCTTCAGTGGTAGCAATCATGCCATGAGAACATATTTTCTTTAATGAAATTCGCCATCTCCCACTTTCATGGAGACAACATTAGTAACATCATCTTCTTTTCTGAAGCTATTTGCCAAACCAGCTCCACCTTTTCTGTAAATCTTCTTTACGTGGCCAGTTTGACCACATCCCCAGTATACAACTTTTTTCACATAGTTTTTCTTCTTCTTCCCATGCTCACAAACAGCAAACACTGAGTTTTCTGAAGGTCTACTTTCTTGTATCATTCTTCTTTCTTCAGAAATTAACTTAGTCGCCACCTCAAAGTAAACTACAGTTTCTTTCCCATATATTAAAATGGGTTGCATGTGTTTGTAAGAAGATGGAAGAGACAAGATGAGTCGCAAGGCTTTATCCTCCTCATTTATTTTAACTCTGAGAGTCTCCAATTCAGAAATAATCTCATTCAGAACACTCAGGTGATCTAAAATTTTCATACCTTCCTCCATCTGCAATTTATAAAATTGCTTCTTCAAATAGAGCATATTTGAGACACTCTGTATCTGGTACAAATCTTCAAGCTTATCCCAGATCTGCCTCATTATAGACAGTCCAACCACATTAGCAAGAACATTATTTGCTAAACTGAGATGAATTTGACTGGCAGCTTTCATATCTAGCTTCTTCCAGTCTTCATCGCTTATAGTGGACTTTCCTGAGTATCCACTTTTGTCACCGGACAATACTTCTGAATCTTTTCCGTTGGTCAAAAGGATTGGCCTTCCCGTCAATACTTTGAACAATCCAGACTGGATTAACAAATACTTGACTTGCACTTGCCATAACGTAAAATTAATTCTTCCATCAAACTTTTTAACATCAAATTTAGTTGCTGACATTTTTCCCGTGCTTTTATTTTAGTGTAAAACACACACTAAAACTCCACCGCACTAAAGATACTTGTAGGTCTAATAAAAAACAGAGTAACTAATAATCTAACTTATTTTTTAATGTGGAGGGTCCACCTTAGTGGCAATCACAGAGCATACAATAAGTAGATATTAATACCCCAATAAGGCTCTGATACTAGTTGTTGGGAAAAATTCCCCCATTACCCTACGGACTACCTTTAATAAAATAATAAAAATAGTCAAACAACCATAGAGAAATTAACAAGACAATGATTTACGTGGAAAGCTCCAAATCAGGAGAAAAACCACGGCCGTTATCAAAAGACAATCAAGAAAAATATTCACTATGTGAAAAATTATTACAACCACACAATATAAAATACAATATTTTACTCACACCCAAAATCCAAGAAAAATACTCAGAGAGTACCCAGAGAATTTTTCCTAAACCCTCTAACCCTCACAATTTTCTTGACTTTAAAACACACAAAATTAGCTCACAGACACCTCACCAATTTTTTCTCTTCTCTCCTCCCGCGTGCCTAACAATTATGTGTGTTATGTGTGTGTTGGATAATTTCAAATGAGGAGAAGCAAGCCTATTTATAGTCAAAGTTTGGCTTACTTCTCACATCATTTTGCCCATTTCTCAACTTAAGTAATGTGTGCATATGCTTTGCCCACAACTCACTTTTGACAAAACCAAAAACGGTGCCAACCAAGCCTACAAATATTGACTCTATTTTTTTTAATCATTTATAACACATACAGATCTAGTTCATGACTAACTTAAAACTTAATTACTATATACTTGTGAAGTTTGTATTTAACTACTAATTGTATAAGTAGTTATCCATCAATTACTATCCAAATTAAATTTATTTTTACAAAAATAAAGTCGGGAAAATAATAAATTCGAAGCTAACGATGATCTAGTAAAATTTAAAAAGCAACCAAGGATGATCATATAAATTACTAATCACTACTATATTATCATTCATAATATATATTGTTAAATGTAATACAGTAATATAATAAAATATAATCCAGAACAGAAAACAAAAAAAAACAATAAAATAAATTAAGAAACAGGAAATAGAATCGAAACAAAGCAGGAACTTTAAATCGTAACCTTGGACAGCAATTAATCGGAAATAAGAAATCGTTGAGGCCTGTAAAAGTAGTTTCCTTAAGACAGATTCGTCCTCTCGTCGGTGCCAGAGAAAACATGGACGTCTATCTCCCAGGATACAACAACGACAGTCCAACACTGCAGCACAACAGTGAAGGACTAAGCGAACTCAACCGTGCCTTCTTCTATCACCAGAAAACAGAAAGAAATTTTTAAGGAGGAAAGAAAAAATTGCCTGAAACTTTTTCCAAGAGAGGTTCAAATGTTTCTGACAAGGCAAAAATACTTATGGAGGAGAGGAAAAAAAAATTAGGGCCGGCAGATGAGAGGAATAAGGGAAATTAATAAACAGATGAATAAGTGTTTAGCAAGCAAAATTAATCCTCAAGTTTTCCAGAAGATAGGTTTTGTTGAGGATAAAAATTTAATTAATGGGCTAAAATTTCGGCAGGTCCACCATAGGCCCAACAGGTCTGGACATTCGCGTCGCCCACGTCATGCGAGTGCGCCCTTAACCCCGAGGTAGGTGGATTTGCACCCCCCTGCGCTCGCAAGAGAGAGCCTTTTAGCTTACACATTTACAAACCAACAAAATGGTCCAAGCTTATAAACACTTTCCAAACCTCACACACTTCCGATGTGGGACTTTGTGTTTTTAAGCTCTCTTTATATTTCTCAACACCTTTACAAGTAGCTTACTTTGAGCTTCAATTTCTCATTCATCACTCAATAATTTTGAGCACATAATAGACCATGGAATAGAATACAAATCCATAATTTGCTATTCAAATATCCAATTTTATCAATAACTTATTATGTCTCAAAATATCAAAAAATCCATTATTTTTCAACAATCCCCCACATGAATGAAATTGATAAATCAATGAAAACAATGACTCGATGTGGTGATAGAATCTACGTTTGATATTTGCATAGGATAGGTAGGTATCAACCCTTGAACCTTTCCTTGTGAAAGTATATTTACTTTACTAGCTGACCAGTAGACGCGATGTCCTTAAATTGTTCTGCCGTTTGTGTAAACGATGATATACCTCACACAAATACCTCCCTAACACGGTTTTGGTTCTCATGGGTATGTTCATATGACCATGAACATCTCCTGGTTCTGCAAGAGTTTTTAGAGAACTATGCCCAGTAGTCTCTTTTGAAGCGGCCCCACTTCACTCTCACATAGGTGATTTATGTTACTCGGCTCACCGAAGCACACAATGATCATTAAAATTATAGCTTAACCTTTGCAAATTTTTTTATCACTGTTTACATCATAGGAATGGACTCGGGGTAGAACCCCCCATAGTGACATCACAAGGTCTATGCAAGTAGGTTGTCCCTTTGAACCTAGATCTTGGGATCTCCATTCAACTAGGTTGGGTTTTCCTTCACATAGCGCCTTAGTTTCTCATAGGCTTCAGTCCCATTCCTTTCAATGTTTTATCAACCTGATCTCAGTTCAAACCTTTGGTTAGCGGATCCGCAATGTTCTCTTTTGATTTTACAAAATCAATAGAGATAACTCCAGATGAGATCAGTTTTCTGACAGTATTATGTCGACGATACATGTGTCTCGACTTACCATTATACATCACGTTCTGTGCTTTACCAGTTATAGCTAGGTTATCACAATATATGCATATTGTAGGCACAGGCTTTGGCCATTCAGGAATATCCTCCAAGAAGTTTCATAGCCATTCGGCCTCTTCTCCAGATTTATCCAGAGTAACAAACTAAGATTCCATGGTGGATCTGGTTATAATCATTTGCCTTAAGAATTTCGATGACACAGCTCCTCCTCCCAAGGTGAAAACATATCCACTTGTGCCTTTAGTATCTTGAATATCAGATATCCAACTAGCATCTGAGAATCCTTCTAACAAAGCAGGATCTCTAGAATAATGCAGTCCGTAATCTTGAGTATATCGGAGATATCTCAGTACCCTCATTATCGCTTTCCAGTGGTTCTTCCCTGGATTACTTGTGAACCTGCTTAAACTGCTCACTGTGAAAGCAATATCTGGTCTTATACAACTCATAAGGTACATTAGACTGCTTATGACCCTTGCGTATTCTACTTGGTCAACACTTTCACCTTTATTTTTGGACAGATGTTGGCTCGTATCATTGGAGTTCTAGCTATACCAGAATCATCCTTACTAAATTTCCCAAGAATCTTGTCCACATAGTGTGACTGAGTTAATATGAGACCGTTAGGTGACCTTTTGATTTGGATGCCCAAAATCACATCTGCTAGTTCCATATCTTTCATGTCAAACCTTGAGTTTAACATATATCTGGTACACTTTACCATCTCATTATCACTACCAACTATGAGTATGTCATCAACATATAAGCACAAGATTACATATCCATCGGCGGTAGTTTTGACATACACACATTTGTCACACTAATTAATTTTAAAACCATTTGTCATCATGACATTATAAAACTTTTCATGCCATTGCTTAGGTCTTGCTTAAGTCCATACAAAGACTTCACCAGTTTACAGACTTTCCTTTCTTGCCCTGGAGCTATATAACCCTCAGGTTGTTCCATGTAGATCTCCTCATCAAGATCTCCATTTAGAAAGGCTATCTTAACATCCATTTGATGTACTTCTAGAATCCGTAAAGCGACAATTGCAAGTATTATTCTTATAGAAGTTATTCTTGACACAAGAGAAAATGTATCAAAGTAGTTAAGGCCTTTCTTTTGTCTATAACCTTTTATAACCAATCTGGCCTTGTACTTTTCAATTGTTCCATCTACTTTCATTTTTCATTTGAAAATCCATTTGAAACTTAGTGGTTTAATTCCTAGAGGAAGATCCACTAACTCCCAAGTATGATTTTGCATGATGGAATCAATTTCACTTTTAATAGCATCTTTCCATAAAGAGCTTTCTGCTGAGTGTATAGCTTCACTATAGGTTTGAGGTGTAGCCTATACCATATAGGTCAGAAAATCCGTTCCAAAGGATTTTTCCACCCTTGCCCTTTTGCTCCTTCTAGGCTCTTCCTCAACTTCAACCTCTTGTTGATCATCTTGACTTTTTTCATCAATAGTCTCTACAGTTCGTTTCGATGAACTTGATCCAACTTCCCTAGACTTACACGGGAATATATTTTCAAAGAATGAGGCATTCTTGGATTCCAATATCGTATTCTTGTGGATGTCAGAATTTTTAGATGCATACACAAGAAACCGATATGCATTGCTAAATGAAAATACAGTCTATCGTTTTAGGACCTATTTTCATTTGCTTTAGTAAAGGAGCCATCACCTTGGCAAGACACCCCCACACTTTTAAGTAGTTATAGTAAGGTTTTCTACCCTTCCATAACTCATATAGTGTCTTATCTTCTTTCTTACGGGACACTTTATTTAAAAGGTAATTAGCTGATAGAACAGCTTCCCCCTACGTGTTCTGTGCTAACCCAGAGCTTCCTAGCATTGCGTTCACCATTTCCTTTAAGGTCCAATTTTTTCGCTCTACTACTCCATTGGAATGGGGAGAGTATGGTGGTGTCACTTCATGAATAATACCATGTTGTGCACAAAGTTCACCAAATGGTTCAACATATTCACCACCACGATCACTTCTCACCATCTTAATCTTTTTATTAAGTTGGGTTTCAACTTCTTGCTTGTAGAGAACAAATTTCTCTATAGCTTCGTCTTTGCTTTTAAGCAAATATACATAGCAATATTTTGTACTATCGTCTATGAAGGTGATAAAATATTTATTTCCTCCTTTAGTTTGTACAAATTTTAAATCGCAAACGTCACTATGTATTAGATCAAGTGGTTCTGTATTTCTTTCAACAAATTGAAATGATGACCTTGTTAATTTTGCCTCAACACAAATTTCACATTTATGATTATGATCAATGTGAAAAGCAGGAATGTGCTCTAAGTTAATTAGTCTACGTAAAGTATCATAATTAACATCTCCAAGTCTACCATGCCATAAATTAAATGACTCAAACATATAAACAGAAGAAGAAGTATTATTCTTATTAATCATAGCTTTGAATTTTACAGAGATAGCATTGAGTTTTCACATATCACTCAACACATATCCCCTACCCACAAACATTCCCCCCTAGACAAAACTAACTTCTGAGACTCAAACACCATCCTAAATCTATGCACACTTAGGAGTGTCCCAAAAATAAGGTTCTTGCGTATGTCAGGCACATACAACACATTTTGCAGCTTCACTTCTTTTCCAGAAGTCATCTTCAGAAACACAGTACCTTTACCCTTGATCTTGAAAGTTACAGCATTGTCCATATAGAACTTCTCCCCATTCTTACAAGGAACTAATTCAGCAAAAGAGTCCTTGTCATAGCAAATATGATGTGTGGCACCAGTATCCAGCCACCATTTCTCTTGGGTTTGAGTCAACCATGTTGACTTCAGAAATCACAGCATAGAGGTCCATCTCAGCCACTTCCTTAGCAATGTCCTCCATAGCATTTGCCTCATTTATCTTGACTCTACTCGAAAGTCTACAGTCAGACGACTTGTGCCCCATCGTATTGTAGTTGAAGCACTTTCCTTGAAACTTTGGCTTCTTGGAAATACCGCCTTTTGGTCCCAGCTTAGACCCAATCTGAGGCTGTTTTCCCTTCTTGAAGTCTTTCTTGACTTCTACCACGTTTGCCTTAGCAACATTAGAATTGGCTGTTTTATTGAGCTTCTTTGCTGCGCCTCTAATGTCTTCTTCAATTTGAAGTCTGATAATTAACTCTTTCACTGCCATTTCCTTTCTCTTATGCTTAAGGTAGTTCTTGAAGTCATTCCAAGCAGGGGGTAGCTTTTCAATAATGGCTGCCACCTGAAAGGATTCACTTATAACCATCCCTTCAGCAAGAATACCGTGAATGATCAGTTAAAGTTCCTGCACCTAATTTACAACAGCTTTAGAATCAACCATAACAAAATTTAAGAATTTGGTAACTAAAAATTTCTTAGCACTAGCATCTTCAGTTTTGTACTTATAGTCCAGTGAATCCCATAATTCTTTAGCCGTCTTCTTAATACTGTACACCTCATATAGTGCATTAGATAAGCCATTCAAAATATAGTTACGGCAAAGAAAACTGATTCCCATAATCCAAGCCTCAATAGCGTTGAAGGTAGTAGCAGTATCTACATCACCCTCTTTACCAGTAGGAGGATCATCCTTCAGAAATTTGGCCAAGTTCAACATGGTCAAATAAAATAGCATCTTCTATTGCCACGTCTTGAAATTCTCCCCAGTGAATTTCGCAGGCTTTTCGTTGTGGCTCATTGTCACTGGCAACGTTTGGCTTTGACTCGAGGCCTGGGTAGTGACAATAGCATCAGACTGAGAACTAGAATTCGTATTAGTCATTTTCGGTTAATGTTCTGAAATTCAGAAAATAAAACCAGAATCAGAAATTAAAATCAATAATTCAGTTTTAAAAACAGAAACACTATTTTGTTTCACAAAAGATTATGAATCCGTTAAACGTCAGGATTTTAGTCAGAAACTAAAAAACAGAAACACAATCAAACAACTTCTGTTAAATGTCAGGAATTTAGTCAGAAACTAAAAACCAGAAACAGAAGACACGATCAACCAATTCTGTTTACAAAACAGAAACAAATTTTTTTTTAATCCGAAAACGGGAAAGCAAAAAAATAAACAGTCCAAACAATCCTTAATATTAATTTCCTTAGTCATGGTAATCTGTTTGCCTTGGATTATATATAGAACTTGAAAAATCTGTCTTAAAATTGTTAGATGTAATACAGTAATATAATAAAATATAATCTAGAACAAAAAATGAAAAAAACAATAAAATAAATTAAGAAACAGGAAACAGAATCGAAACAAAGCAGGGACCTTAAATCGTAATGTTGGGCAGTAATTAATCGGAAATAAGAAATCGTTGAGGCCTGTAAAAGCAGTTTCCTTAAGACATATTCATCCTCTCGTCAGTGCCGGAGAAAACGTGGAATGAGGGAAATTAACAGACGGACGAATGAGTGCTCAGCAAGTAAAATTAATCCACAAGTAATCTAGAATATTCCAGAAGATAGGTTTTGTTGAGAAAAAAAATTTAATTAATGGGGCAAAATTTCGACAAGTCCGCCATGGGCCCAACCGGTCCGGACATTCGCGTCGCCCACGTCGTGTGGGTGCGCCCCTAACCCCGAGATAGGTGGATTTGCACCCCCCCTACGCACGCAAGAGAGAGCCTTTTAACTTACACATTTACAAACCAATAAAAGGGTCCAAGCTTATAAACACTTTCCAAACCTCACACACTTCCGACGTGAGACTTTATGTTTTTAAGCTCCCTTTATATTTCTCAACACCTTTGCAAATAGCTTACTTTAAGCTTCAATTTCTCATTCATCACTCAACCATTTTGAGCACATAATATACCGTTTTAAAGATCTCATAGAGTAGAATACAAATCCATAATTTGTTATTCAAATCTCCAATTTTATCAATAAATTATTATATCTTAAAATATCAAAAAAAATCCATTATTTTCCAACATATAATAATTCCATTCATGATTAAGACGCAACAAGATGGAACAAGCCAAGTCTTAATTATATAAAGAGCACTAAATAATTAAGTACCTAAATGTTTCATAGGAAAGTGAACATAATAGATCCTAGAAACCACAATAGTTTTAAGTCTCAAAAACACATAATTATAAGATAATATAATATATAAAGTATATTAATAACTAGAAACCATATAGTGATTAAGATTAAGCAGGTGGAATGACTATAAAAAAGATTTTAAAAAAACTCTTGTCTCTTTTGATTTGCTTCCTTTTATTTATTTATTTTTTTTTTGTGTGTTTTTTAATAAATAAATTAACCAACCATTACTATAAAAAAAATCAACCAACCATTGTTTGGCACATGCACAAGGCTTCTAAAAAAATAAATATAAAAAGGCTGTCATCTATTTTGCATTTATCCCCTAATATCGAATCCTGTCACTGTACTACCAAAACAGCCTTCCATTGCAGTTGCCAAAACGTCGAAATGGAGCAGCCTTTCATTTATTACATTTACACTAGTCAATCCTATCCACATCCATCTCACTCATATTCCTTAATTTATAATTTTTTTTTTACATCGACTAAATTTTTTTTGACTACTGTATATGATAAATTTATATAATATAAATTTGTAATCATATGTTCCACCCTTACTTTAAAAAAAAAAAAAAAAACAGAAGGACTTGAAATGAATGTAATCTCTCATTGAAGTGTATGTTAATGTTAATTTACAGAAGTTTATTTTTATCTGCGCCAGTAGATAGAGTATTTACATCACATTCAATTCAACTGTTTTATGTGAATAAGAATTACAAACACAAACGATATGGACTAAGCCAATTAAAAATAATGGATTATGCCAAATATACAATCAAATGCTCAATAATTAGCTACTAAACCCTATAATTAACGTATTGGAACAAACAGAACCAACGATAAACCCAGAAGCCTTTTATTTTATGCACATATTTTCAATTTTGTCTTGATGTTATTTTCTTTCTGAATTGTTTCAGGGCAATTTTGCATGTATTTATTTATTTTATTTAGGTCCTAATTAAACTGTACAAGTAAAATGATAAAGAAAGATGGATTGTGAAGCAATGTAAGACAAATCTCCTTATTAATATTATTAAAAAATTAAGTACGTGCCTAAAATTCACATGCCCCAAATCCTTTCCTTGCTGAAAAGAAAGCTTTGTATTTTTGCTTTTTTTACATTAGTTTCCTGTACTTTTATTTATAAAAATCAAGTCCCCACACTTTTATTTTCATCAACATTGAGTCCTTCAGTTAGCTAATTTTTTTTTTTTATAAACAGGTATCCGGACCCCCATTTTACGATAGATCAAACTAATCCTGATCCGGCGCTGTTACTTATCCCTCCCAGCGGCTTTCGCCCAGAGAACGATCCTACTGATCGAACCTGCGATCTCGTGCTGCCCAGGCATGACCTTTGGCCAGCTGAGCTAACGATGTTATAACCGAATGACTCAATTTTGATAAATCTCAAAGTGCAGGGACCTAATTTTGATAAAAGTAAAAGTATAAAGGACCCAAATTTGATTAATAAATTTTTATTTTATATTGAATTTTAATTATTGCAATATATATATATATATATATATATTTAAAAAAAGTGTAAATTTTTTTGTTTTTTATTTCGATTTTATGAGTTAAACCAAACCGAATAAAAAGTTGAATATATATATACACACACTTACTTACTTTTTAAAATAGTAGTGAAAATTAATTATAAAAACTAAATTTAAATCATTCCAAATTGAGTCCTTACACTTTC